>PVKY010013978.1:0-10141 GCA_004027775.1 Bradypus variegatus | reverse complement strand
GCCAAAGCCAGTGTCTTTGAACTGGAACAGATATTAATAATAATAGCTAATAATTATATAGCACAACCATGCTGGGCACTTTATATGCATGAACTCATCTGATCACACAACCCTACAAAGTAAGTACTACTCATCTCCATTACACAGATGAGAACACTAGGCCGGGAGATGTTACCTTGCCCCACATCACACACCTAGTGAGGTATGGAGCCAGGTTTTAGCCCAGATAGTTTGGTTCCAGAGTCCGTACTCTTCATCAGAGCCAGATTTACATCTGGTCATGGAAGCCCTTTGTGAGAGACAGGGTGCCTTTCAGGGCAGAGATTGAAGAACACTCTGTGTCAGACCTGCTTCATCAGGGACAAGTGACTTGAAGGGTCCTCCCTTAGCTATGCAAATGAGAGTGTGCAAGCAGCTATTTGCCTAGGGTTTGGATGTAAAAGAGCCTTTGAGACAGGTGACATCCTTTACCCAAGGTCCCCCTGCCTCCTAAGCAAGTTCTCTTTTTCTCTGGGTGGCAGTCTTATACCTAAGCAGTATAAGCCTGAGAACTGACCCAGGTGGGGGCTGGAGGGGGGGGAGGGAGCAGCCACACCTGGTCCAGCTTCTCCCCAGTGTAGGAGGTCAGCAGGGTCCTCTCTGCCTGGCTGGCCCATGACCACAAGGGGCTGCTTGGTCCTACCTGAGCCAGGGAACGCCTACTCCAAGATGCCCCCGCAAGGTGCTCAGAAGCACACTGAGAGGGAGCCATCCCTCCACAAGACGCGTCAGCCGGGCATCAGCTATGGTCAGGGCTGGTCAGCTCCAGAATCAGTCAGTCCTTTTCTGGTAGAGGGCCCTGCAGAGAGGGCACCCCCATATTGGTTAATGCGTTGGCGGTGTGGCTGGAGACCTGGTGGGCCAGGGGTTGCAAACCCTGGTAAGACCTATTAGGGAGAATTTGCATGGGGGCAAGAGCTGTAATGGGAAATGTCCAGGGATGGGAGTCCCACCCCACTTTGGTGCAAACTATGTACACCAGCTGGGTTTCCTGTGCAAGCACCATGACTCGGTTTCTTCATCCATAAAATGGGAACAGTCTACTTCAGGGGTCAGCAAACTTTTTCTGTGAAGGTCCAATAGTAAATATTTTAGGCTTTGTGGACCAGACTGTCAGTGGCACCCACTCAACTGTGCCCTTGTAGCCAAAAGGCGCCACAGGCAATATGGAAAGAAATGCGCACAGCTCTGTGCCAATAAAACTTTATTTACAAAGACAGGTGGTGGACTGGATTTGTCCACAGGTGCAGTTTGCCAACCCCTGATCTACTTCACCGACTTTCTGGGAGGGTGAAGTGACAGATCTGACTCTGCTCTGGGGACGGTACAATGTGGAGCACTTGGAAGGAGTGTGGGGGCAGCGGACCAGGTAATAAAAATACAGCTCAGCGCGTGCAGCCTGCGGCAAGCGCTTCAAGAAAGGAAAGAGCACAGACCTGGCGTGGGATCGGACGGCAGCTGTGCCATAGGCCGCCCCGTGACCCTCGCAAGACCATCACCCTCCCGCGGCTGCCGCTTCCTCTACGGCTTAACTGGATGACCACAGTCACCTTTCAGGCGCAGAAAGTCAGGAGCAAGGTAGAACTGCCGCCGCCCAGGACGCCGCAGACCGCTAGGCTGAGAGCACAACCCAGAGCGCAGGCCAGAGCTGTCCGCGGGAGCCCCGCCCCGCCCCAGGGAGCCCCGCCCACAGAGCCCGAGCCGGCGTGCTTTGCGTCTGACCCCACCCTCCTAGGGCCCCCTCCCCTTCAGGCCAGGCTTCCGGAATCCAGGCGGGTGTGCTTGGCGCTCGGCCCCGCCCCCTAGAGCCCCGCCCCTCTCGGGCCCAGCTCTGCAAGTCCCGGCCGGCATGCTTTGCGCCTGGCCCCGCCCCGTGCGCGTGCCGCGGCTGCTCCGGAGGAGGCGAGTAGGTGAGCGCGCTCCGCCGGGCAGCCTTTCGAGTCCTTCGTGTCCGGGCTCCTTGCTCGCAGCGTGTTCGCTCCGCAGGACGTAGCTAAGGGGACCCGGGGTGGGCGCAGGGCGGAGAGCCCCCGGCAGGGGTCCTAGGTCCCCGCTCGTGGGCTGCGCTGCACCACCTCCGAGGGTGCGCCCCGAGCGCGGCCGTGGCCCTGGGGATCCAGGATGCGTGGCGACCTTGGCCAGGGCCCTTCCCTCCCTGCCCTCAGTTTTCTCATCGGAAGCCCAAACTATATGGATCTCGTAGGAGTTTCCTATTAAAAATGGCCGAGCGGTACCCGCATTCTGTTTGCAGCCACTTATTTGCCAATTAAACACTTTTACATAAACAAGAAGACAGTACACTTAAACCAAAGTTAAGATGCACCTCTACTGAAATATTTACAGACGAAATGATAGAATGCCTAGGATATTTCATAATAAACCAGCTGGGGGAGAGGGAATGTGTAGGAGTAGAGCCGAAACAAGATTGGCCATGAGTTGGTGGATGAGGTTGGCTGATGTACTATGCTGTCTGCTTTTGTATATGTTTGTGATTTATCATTAAAAGGTTTCGAAAATCTTAATTTGACAGCCTCTGTTCAAAGACTGGGCCACTTACCTAGGCTGTGCTTTGGTCCAATTTACTTAACCTGTGCCTCACTTTCCACAGCTTTATTTTAAACCCCTATTTTAGGGCCAACAATAGTAATTAGGTTGTGGGGTTGTGTGGATTAAATTATTAGATAATAATTGTAAAGTACTCAGAACTGTGTCTGGCATGTAGTAAGCACTCAATAAATTGAACATACATATTTCATTTGCACATTAGAGATCATCAGACTTAACAATGGGAGGAAAAATAGAAGGAAACAGCTGGGTACTTAGTGCTGTGCCTAGCCATGACAATAAAAATAACAGTCGTAGTGATTACAAGGGGTTCCTGCTGTTGTGCCAGAGACTAAGTGCTTTGTGTATGTTTATTCATTTACTCATCACATTGTCACGTGCCCATTTGGCAGATGGCGAAAGTGATGCACAGAGAAGGTGAGTGAGTCCCCCAAGGTCACAGAGCTATGAGATGGAGCTGGGCTTTGAGGCCAGGCAGTTCGGCTCTAGGGTCCATGCTGTATTGCCCCAGTGAAAGAGGAGGTGGCTCTGGGGGATGTGTGGCCTGCAGACAGGCTCGAGGATCCCTAATTTCTCTTGTTCTTGGCCCAGGTTGTCAGCGGTGGCAGTAGTCATGGCTAGATCCCTGTGGTGGGCCGCAGCGTTTGCTCAGAGACACCGTTCAGGCCTCTTGGTGGCTTCCTGCGCAGGCCTTTTTGGGGCCCAGATCTCGTACCACCTCTTCCCGGATCCTGTGGTCCAGTGGCTGTACCAGTACTGGCCTCAGGGCCAGCCGGCCCCACTCTCCCCAGAACTGCAGAGCCTCTTCCAAGAGGTGCTACAGGACATGGGTGTCCCTTCCGACCATCGCTACGAGGCCTTCACCACCTTCACCTTCCAGCCTGTGAGTGCCGGCTTCCCGCGGCTGCCCGGTGGGGCCGTGGTGGGCCTCCCTGCCAGCTTCCTGAGTGGCCCAGTGACAAACACTGACCAGCCTGTGGTTGTCCACGGACAAAGAGTGGACTGGCAGAGCCCAGCCGGCACCCGGCTGCAAGATGCCCTGACCCTGTCCCATGATGCCCAGAAGTTCGCCTTGGCCCGGGAGGTGGTTTACCTGGAGAGCAGCGCGGCTGCCCTGCAGGCCTTGCCGGCCCCAGCTTGCCTAGTTGGAACCTGGGCACTGGGCGTGAGTGCCAAGCAGGCTCTAGGCCTTTACGGAGGCCCCATGAACTTACGGGCTGCCTTCAACTTGGTGGCAGCCGTGGTGGGCTTTGTGGCCTACGCCTTCTCCACGGACTCTCTCACTCACGCCCTGGAGGCCTGGCTGGACCGCCGCACGGCCTCCCTGTCTGCAGCGTATGCTCGGGGCGGAGTGGAGTTCTACGAGAAGGTTCTATCAGGCAACCTGGCCCTGCGCAGCCTCCTGGGCAGGCGTGGGGAGACGCTGTACACGCCCAGCGGGAACGTAGTCCCTGGACACTGGTTTCGCATCAAACATTTACCCTACACGACCCGCCGGGACTCAGTGCTGCAGATGTGGAAGGTGGCGGTCAACCCGGGCCGCTCCTGAGCGCTCATCCCGGGAGGGTCCCAGCTCCTGAGGGCACCACCCTCCCACTGACTCGGGGGGCTCTCTTGGTGCCTCCTCTGCACTCTCAGCATAGGGTCAGGAAAATCAAGGGCTCAGGGTTCGAACCCTAACCTGACTCTTAGGATCCCTGTGACCTTGCACAAGTCCCTTTATGAATCTGAGCCTCGGTTTTCTCAGCCGTAAAATGGGGATGACGTAAACTGCCTCAGGATTTGTGGGAGATCATGGATATAAAGAGCCTGGCAGAGGATGCTCTATAAATAAATGGGAGGTTGCTCCTGCTCGGTGTGTGGACTCCTGTGAACTGTGGGAATCAGGCCACATCTTCACTACCAGAGGTTACAGGATGGGAACACTTTGGTAGAGTGAAGAACTGCCCCTTAATCTAGCTGGTGGTCAAACCTCTACTGTGGTAGAAGGTAAAAGATTTGATAAACCAAAATGAGAATTTAAGTGTGGGCTTGAGATGGGACTTTAGGGTTGGCAGAACTGCTGCAGGTGGCACTCTCAGGCATGGGTGCCCACCTAGGAAGGTGGGGCTTCCGGAAAGCCACTCCCACCCTGAGCCTGGAGGGGAGGAAAGGTGTTCCCAGAACCTGGGAGATACATGGTGTAGGTGACCTCCTGGCCAAAGTTCTGGCCAGGTAGAGGAACAAGCCACTGCCAAAGCTGAGACCCTGCCGTGGGGGAAACCAGGGTTCCCTCGGATCTGCCGGGGCCTCCCTCTCACTGAGCCCACTGGAAGCCAGGGGACGGGGAGCCCAGAGGGGAGTCCAGAGTAATCAGCTGCCGGGACATGGTCAGGACTTGGAGAGGAGCGGACTGAGGTTGCAGTAAGGAGAGCAGAGGGCTGGAGGAGGGAGTGGGCCGAGACTGGATGCACGTTCAGGGCCCTTGGGAGGCTGCATCCTTGCCCCACTTGCTTCACTGAACCCCTCAGGTGTGGGTAGAGCAGACCTCCAGTCCTGACCCTCAGCTTAGAATGGGCAGGGTGCTGGGCACCGGGGAGACTCCAGGGCCAGGTGAGGGGAGCCATGGCCAGCGAGCCAGCCCCAGCTCAGCCACTCCTGTTGTAGTCTTTTCATTGGCAGTTAGTTTTCCCTAGAAGAATTTTGAAGATAGGGTCCAGCCCTGATGTAACTCATGGCAAAGGGATCAAGCTGGACCCAGGGAAGGGCAGACAGCTCCTGGCAGGAGACTGCGAGAGGGCATGGTGCCAGATGGGCTGACGGGGGGTGTGGAGATGGCGCCTTCCTGCAGAGTCCTCCACCTCGAGCTGAGCAGACACTGGCACACGCCCCCAGCCTCTGCCAAGCTGTTACTACTGACTGCAATTAAGAAATATCAAAGTTAGTGATTTAGCGTCTGCTGAAATGCACTGTCTACAAAGGCAGGGAAGGTATGTCTTGTTTAATGCACTGGACGTTTTTCAAATAAATGAGCCAAGCTCTTAAGCTACAACAGACATGGGCCTGGCTTCCTAAGGTCTGTGAGCAATTCCAGTCGGCCGCTGGATGCAGCATTCATGGGTCAATTTGACCCTGTCTTGTTTTCCCTACTCTATAGGAATTCCCAAGGGCAGGGCCTAGAGCTTTTGGGATTGCAACTTCAATAGAAAGACGAAGACACTTCTGGATCGCTTCTTATAGGGCATGGTTTACCACCTAGGACACCAGGGACCCCAAGGAGCTTTACAAGGAGGATGAATCTCTAAACTTTTGTGATATGTTATACTCCTGCAGCGTGTGGTTCCCAGAAAGGTTAAAAGGTGCACTCCAGGACATTGCAGATGGCCAGGTGCCTCTCAGGTGCCTGCTGCAGGCACAGCAATGGGCTCTCGACCCTGGGTCTGGGGAGAATACTGCTGTGTGGTCCCGTGGTGCCTCCCACCCCAGTCATGACTGTTTTAGTTTGCCACCACTGCCGTAGCCTAGTACCACCGGCTGGGAGGCTTAAACATCAGATTCCTCGTCTCACAGTTCTGGAGCCTAGGGGTCCAAAGTTGAGGTGTCGGCAGTATCCTACCTTCTCTCTGGTTGCTTGATGGCAGTCTGTAACTCAGGCTCTGCCTTGGTCACTTGGCTGTCTCTCTCCTGCCTGTTTCCTACTGTCCCCTACTTCCTGTGTCCAAATTTCATCTGCTTATAAGGACTCTGGCCGTATGGGATTAAGGCTCACCTGATCAGTTTGGCCTCACCTTAACTGATAACATCTTCAAATACCCTGTTTATAAATGGGCTCCCATCCACAAGACCAGGGGTAAGGACTTGAACCTGTCTTAGTGGGGGGCACAATTCAGTCCATAACAGTGGTTCCCAGGGTGTGAATTGCAAAGATGCCCACAGCCCCGCCCAGTCACGCACAGACCCAGAACTAGGCCGACCTGCAGAGGGTTACACCAACCTACCAGTGACACCTGCATGTACGCATACACAAACACACAGCCAGACACAGCCAGAGCGTAGGAGTGTTGTCTGAGAGGCACGGAGCTGGCACTGGCTGTGCCAGCTCTGCCCGAATGCCCCCACTGCTTCATCCCCACCCAGTGTCCACAAGGCAGGGCCCCCGCTCAGGTGTGCCTAGAGCAGGGCGGAGACACCTGGAGCCCTGTGTGCACACAGTACAGCGAGCCCTTCTGCTTGTCTCCTACCTGAGCAGAGCGTTAACGGGGCCTTTGTCATGTGCCAGATTCCATGCCAGGCTCTTAGAGGCATTTTTTCATTTATCCCCAAATTGGGACATGCAATATGAAGTATATTATTTCAGATCTTCATATGAGGAAACTGAGCAGAAGGAGAGGTAAGGGCATTTGTTCAAAGGCACAGAGCTTGGTAAGTGATGGAACCAGGATTTGAAGCCGGCATCCTGGCTCCAGAATCCTCAAAACAGTACATTTACACTGCCTTATTTATCCTGAAGATTCTGTGGTGCAAACTTGTAGGTTACAGCTTTTCCTCCTGTGCTGGGATAGAGGCGACTTTCCAGGCTCACCTCTTGTTAGGAAGCAGTGGTTGCTAAGCGTGCCTTCTCCCGGGGAGACCCTTCAGCTAACTGAAGGTGAATGGGCCCCTCTGTCTATGTGTTTAGTGCTGAAGTGGGAATGGGGCAGAGAGGGTGTTACAGAGCTCTAGGGGTTTCCAGCTGAGGATGTGGGGACCTTACGCAGCAGGGAGAGAGCACAGACTGGGAAGCCAGGTGACCCTGAACAAGTGGTGTCACATCTCTGGGTTTCCTTATCTATCAAATGGGGATATTTTAATATGTGTTTTCAGGGTTGTTTTGACAATTAAAGTGAAAAAAGGTTCATAAAACATGAAGCCCAGTGAGGGTCTATAGCAGCCTTTAAAAGAAGACTGGTCTGAATTTGCATTCCTTTAAATGGTACACAGATGATTTTGTTGAAGTCTTGGCTTTGCTGCCCAAATACCAGCAATTCCTTAAGACCAGAGCCCCCCTGGGAACTCACTGCTCCCTGATGTGTATGGATTTTCAAAGCCTCAGGAAGGGCAAGTATTCAGATTGCTGTGAGCCGACCCCTTTAGGGGATTACTTGGCAGCAGAATAAAGGACCCAGGTGGTTTTGGGGAGATACCAGGCATCAAAGTGATAAATGATCTTTTATACCTACTATACTAGCAATTTGTAAATACCATAACATAAAGTGTTAGAGGGATCGTGGTAGGATTGATCCAAGCACACACTCTTGGTAGCATTTGTGATAACCGTCCCCCAGGTCCCTGCTCCTGGTATCCTTGGAGTTGTCCTCTGCCCCTGCTCCCCTTGCTTCTAACCAATAGAAATGCAACAGTGCTAAGAGGCTGTCACTGCTGTGGGTACATTAGCTTCATTGCCTTCTTGGCTTGTGGGCTTTGATGAGGCAAGTGGCCAGGTTGGGTAAGCCCATGTGACAAGGAGCCATAGGCAGCCTCTGGCCAACGGCCAGCTCAGATCCTTGCCCTGGTCGAGCTTTCTGGTGAGACCCCGGCCTCATCCAACACCCACTGTGGTTCTAAGAGACTTGAAGCAGAGGCCCCGGCTTCAAACCCACCAAAACAGTGAATTAAGAAGTGAGTGTGGCTTTAGACCACTGCATTTTGTGATAACTTGTGCAGCAACAGTTAACTAATTAATACACATTATCAATTGACACAACAATTTTAGAAAGCAATGTGGCTGTCACATTGCTGTATCTAGATCTTTTCACCCAGAAACATGATACGTAGAAATTTATCCTAGGGATATAATCCAACAAAGAATAAATAGTATATGCCCAAAGATGTTCATAAGTACTTTAACTATTAATACAAAAAAAAAATGTAGGAGTGATGGAAAGGTTGAATAGTAAGGAAGCAACTTAGGAACTTACGGTACATCCATTTGTCAAATATTATTCAGCCACTAAAAATTATAATGATGGGGACTCTGAAAGAAACATGGGCACATGTGAGTCATAACGTGTCAAATCTTAAAAAGAAAAATGCAGGATGATAGTGACAATGTAAGACCTGGGAGGAAATTCACAAGATTGAAAGCGATTTTGTGGTGGTGGGATTTTGAATCGCTGTATCTTAATATCTAAACTGGACTGTGTTCCAAGGGGACCTGCTTTGGAGCCGGATGCAGGCCCGCTCAGAGGGGACCACGGGCTCACTCCCTCTCCCTGTGTCAGGGTGACTGGTCCTGGCATCTCTGATTTGGGCTCTACACCCTTGGGATGTGGCCGCCCTCCTGTCTGCCGGTTACGATGCAGCCGTGGAAATGCACAGCCTTGACTGGCAGCCCCAGCTGCTGCGCCTCCATATCCACTGCGACACAACATTGGAGAAACCTCATTTCTGCAA
Organism: Bradypus variegatus; assembly: GCA_004027775.1. Taxonomy (NCBI): domain Eukaryota; kingdom Metazoa; phylum Chordata; class Mammalia; order Pilosa; family Bradypodidae; genus Bradypus; species Bradypus variegatus. The sequence goes on along the minus strand of PVKY010013978.1, from coordinate 1,126 downwards.
GAGCCTGAAGAGAGGAAGGCTCAGGAACCAGGAGAGCAAAACACAGTCCTCCTCCAGGGTCCCTCGAGGGTCCCCCGAGCACCCTCTTCTGACAAAGCTTGACATTGTGCAGGGTGGGGGTGTACGTAAAGATCCATCTTCATTTTCTCAGAGCAGGTGGTGAAGGGTTGATACGGAGCTGAGAGGCAAGACATTGATCACTGGCACCGTTTTCAAAGAACACCCAGCCTGGCTGGCACAGAGGGCAAGGGTGGGCGTGGGAGAGATGGGGTGGAAGGACCCGGCAGGGACCAGAATTTGGACTTTAAGTACAGTGGGGATGCTTGGAAGAGTTTATGGCAAGAAAAGGACATGATCATGCTTGGATTTTAGAAAGCAGCTTCTGTGTGGACAATGGATTGAGGGGGGCCAGATAGGAGGTGGGAAATGTTGGGGTGGCATTTAGTCACGAAGAGAGATGATGGCCTGAACTCAGGGCGCCAGTGGAGATGGGAAGGAGCAGGACTCAGGCTCTGTTTAGCGGGTAGTTGTGATGGGATTGGGTGACGGACATGGGGTGTGGGAGAGTGAGGGTCAGAGGGCAACGGTCAGGGCTATCCCCTGGGTCCCAGTTTTAGGGACTGGGTGTCTGGGTCCATCCTCTGCCCTTTCAGATGCTAAATCCCATTCTCTCTGTCTCCTGGGATGTCCCATCTCTCTTATTGATTAAGCCTCCCTGGAAAGACATTTTGTTTTTGCTGTCTGAATTCTTTCAGTCCCCTGGGATGCTCAAGAACTCCCAGATTGGGGAAGAATGGGTAAGAGGAAGGAAAAAGATGTCTTGAAAGCAGCCACAGACTGTTCGTTGCAAAAGCAGTTGGAGGGACAATAAGATGCAATACATGATCTTGGACAGTGTTTTAGTTTGCTAATGCTGCCAGAATGCAAAACACTAGAGACGGACTGGCTTTTATAAAGGGGGTTTATTTGGTTACACAGTTACAGTCTTAAGGCCATAAAGCGTCCAAGGTAACACATCGGCAATTGGGTACCTTCACTGGAGGATGGCCAATGGTGTCTGGAAAACCTCTGTTAGCTGGGAAGGCACGTGGCTGGCATCTGCTCCGAAGTTCTGGTTTCAAAATGG
>PVKY010013977.1:0-10779 GCA_004027775.1 Bradypus variegatus | reverse complement strand
AACATTAAAACCCCAGTTGGAGCTGGGCTGAGAGAGTGCACCACGCGGCTTCCATGAGGGCGGGGCTCCCGGCTCTCAGCTCTCGGCTCTTGCCTCTCAGCGCGGGCCCGCAGTTTTACTTACAGATTTTATGCTGTGATCTCCGGCATTCCTCCCAGTTCAGGTTGGTGGGTGATGAGTGGACAGTCACGTTTGTCTCCCCACTGTTGTTCCAGGTTATTTCCTAGATTTTTGGTCATTTATAAATTGTTCTGGGGGGGACTAACAGTCTTCCACTCCTCTCTGTGCCGCCATCTTAGCTCCTCCCATTTGTGTTTAAGAGATCACCCTGACTGCTTTGTAGAGAATGAGTTGGTGGATAGAAAGAGTATGAACTGGGAAACCAATTAAGAGAGCCTATTGCAGTAGTCCAAGTGACAGATGATAGTGGCTTTGACAAGGAAAGCACCAGGGAGACTGGGGAGAAGAGGATAGCTCAGGATATATTCTGGAGGTAGTGCCTCTAGTGTTCACTCAGGCATTAAAGGTAGGGGTTGAAAGAAAGAAAAGATTTTCGAAGATGACTTTTGGGTTTCTAGTTTGAGGAACTGGATAGCTAGGGGTTCCTTTAACTGAGATAGAGAAGACTAAACAGAGATTTGAAAGGAAGATTTGGTATTCTCTTTGAGTTATGTGCAATTTGAAATGTCTGTGAGACATGTCAATAAAGGGTCAAATAGGCATTTGGATTTGTGAGATTGGAGTTCAGAGGTGAAGCTTAAGCATCTTTGTCATAAAGTTCATATTTAAAGCCATGAGAATTGATGAGATCAGTGAGGGAGTGAATGTAGAGAAGGAAGAGAACCCAAGAATAGACATAAATATCACAAGTTTGTCACCCAAAGCAAGATCTGACATAGACATGTTTTTAATTTAAAATTTAATTTTTAAATTTTAGGTTTTTACTTAGTTGTCTGCATTTAAAACCATGTTTTTAATTAGTTGTTTGCATTTAAAAATTTGGAAAGTTCACGTAAAAATCCAGATCTCTGCCTTCTCTTGAAGAAGATCCAACATCACCGAGTCTGTATTCCGCATAGTAATAATCAGCCTGATCTATTCCCTTTAGTGTGCTCTGTCCAGTTTGCTACAATCTCTACACTGCTCCTTATTTTTCTTTCACCTAGCATGTTTTACCCATATGCCTCTGAGCATTTGAATTTACAACCCCTGATTTAGACATTAAGATAGAAAGAATCAGCAAAGGAACTTAAGAAGTAGCAACTAATTAATTGGGTGTCACAAAAAACTAGAGGAAGGTGTTTTAATTAATGCTCCTTAGAGATTAAGTAAGATAAATGTAGAAAAGCACTGCTTCAGTGGTATGAATAGGTTTCTGGAATGGGTAGGAGGAAAGGTGAGGAAGTGGAAGCAGTTCTTTTGAGAACTCATGAAAGGGAAGAGAGGTACAGGTAAACGAGGCAAGAGTATGGGTTTTGGTGTTATTAGAGAATATGTGAGCAATTCATTAGAGTGGTGGAGTTTGTTACAGGAGAGAAAGGTCATCAAGTGAAGATCTTAGAGAGCAGCCAGCTTCCTGGAGCACAAGGGCAGGGATTGGCTTGCTAGGTAGAGGCGTGCTGCTTCAGGGAAGGAGGGAGGGAGAGCACAGGGTCCTGATATGGTGGTAAAACAAAATACTAACAGATGGAAATGGGAATCAGCAGTGTTCACAAAGAACCAGAGAGATATTTTAGACTAAGTGTTTAGACCAAATATAGATTTATTTTGACTTAATATAGACTGGAATTTAATCTGTAAAAATATGATAACAGTTTTGATAAAGAGGTCATAATAATCCTAATTATACTCTCATACTATTGAGAGAGATCAAAAAGATTATTTTACATTTTACAGGTGAAAAAATGAGGCTCAGACATGTGAAGTGGATTTAAGGTTGTCCATTCAGCAGAACTGGAACTTGAACCCCAGTCATCTTGAGTCCTAGTTTTATACTCTTCTTGACATACCAGCATCTGCAACTCAGTTTTCTAAAGTCTATCTCAGTGAACTAATCAGGTCCTTTAATTTTAAGGGAACAATAGTTGATTTTTACCAGAGCTTTTGGTTGGAAGAACATGCTTAAACTAAATACGCTGTACCACCTTTGTAGTTCAGAATTAAAACAGGAAAAAAGTTCTAAAACTGATTTGGAGATTTTTCCCTTGATAGCCTTTTTATAACCATTTTATTTATTTATTTATTTATTTTTTACAGCAGTAAATAATCAGTTTTTTTTAAATGACATGAAGAAAGATAACACAGTGGTTAAAAAAAAGTCTCTCTGCATCCCATCCAACAATTCTTTCACCAGAATTTATAATAGGAATAGCTTACAAATAATTTACAGCTTTCTTTAATGAATCAGATCCTGTTTCTTATGGAACCTAAATGCCTTGAAAAATGAACAAGCTGGACTGAATGGAAAAAGATGAAGGTGATGAAGTTGCAATCATTCAAATTCAGCAGTATATGAAAAACTTGAGAAACATATTTTTCAAAATGCATAAGACAGTAGATGATAATGGAAACATTGTACATGGAAACAAAAAGCCAAAAGGATTGAAAACTGTGGTCACAGGCTCTTCTGGCATGGACTCATTGCTTCTATGACAGTGAATTTGTCCTCACAGAATTTTGTGGAAACTGAGTTATATCCAGACTCGACTGGCTTCTTGGTTTTCTCCTTCCCTTTGCCTATTGACTCCTTAAAGCTACTGTACAAGTCTAAACACAGCAGGGAGAAACCCACCGTTTTCACTGAGTCACTCAAAGCTTCCCACTGCTGGAATGGCATCAATATCTGGCTCCTTCTCTACTGGTCATAGTGAGCTCGACTCTCTTCATTAGAATCTCCTTTGCCTTCTGCAGTTTCTGAAAAGTCTCCACAGCTTTTGAGTTTCCAGGATGCTTGTCAGGGTGATATTCCAGGGCTCTGATCTTAAATTCTGCCAAGATTTGTTCAACCGAAGACAGTTCATCACATCCCAGTAACATGTAGAAATCTTCAGTATCTTCCGACCTGTAATTCAGTATTGTGTCCATTTAGACTACAAATAAGCTTTTCTCCTCTGGAACAAGAGGCACAATGAGTTGCGAATTACCAAGAAAACCTGATTTACAGCAGCACGTTCCAAGTGGCAGTTAAATAGATTTCCATAATAATTTTAAATGTGTTCTGCTGAGATAAAGATAAAATTTAATATCCACAGAATATTTTTCTTTAATCTTTTCCTGAATTTAATAACAAAACCTGAAATCATACCTTGCCCTCATTTTCTTTCCTCATCTAATGAAAATATGTTTGATTCTTGAAAATGTGACTATATTTGCACTTTCAGCTTTTGAATTGACTTTATTTGGCACTTCTAATTTTGTCTTCATTCAGTCTTACCACAAAATGGTCTGCTCTTAAGTTTTGGACCATCCCTGACTTGTTAAAGTTTATATGGTAAAGCAATAGATTCTGGAGAATAGTTTCTAAAATACCTATATCTTGTCATCTTGTCAAAACAATTTTAAGTTCAGCTTTAAATTATACCTTAATTTTCATCGAGAGGTTTATAAATAAAAGTTTTTGCTGAAAACATCATGCAGATATTGCCAACTACAGTGAAGTTTTTCTGTTGCTCCATAGCTTTTATGACTTGTTTATTTTTACAGCTAGGATTTTTACTCCCCAGCCCCTTCCCCTACCCTGGCCCCCACCCCGATTAAAGTTCATAAGTATACCCTAGTTTTCCCTTGGATCTGGTTATGGTCAACATGATAAAAAACATTTTAGGAGGCTCACAATGTCAGTGTTTATCCTCTTGGTCTCATTTTCTTTTTAATATTGTAATGTATCTGGAGAGCAATTCAGTTAATCACTGATGTACCGATTATAGAGGAAATGACCAAATGTTTCCTGAATTACTTTGATTACTTGTGAAATGTAGAATTGTGGTGTGTTTCCCCCATCTGGTTCACATTAGAGGTCTGATGGACATTTCAGGCATCTTCGTTTCTTTCTCTCCCACCTTCTCCTTTGTAAATCACTTCTTGCCACAGGTTGCCTAGACTGTGGACACAAAATCAGTTGCATCCTTGACTACTTTTCTTCCTCTTCCTCTCTGATCTCCCACATTTATTTATTTGCCAAACCTAAGGTTTCTATCTTTGTGATCTCTTAGAATTTGCCTCTTTTTTTCCATTTTTATTGTTATTACTCTAATAGACATTCTGTTTTTTTCTCATCTGGACTTCTTACTAACTGCACAGGTGACATGGGACAACACAGATTCTAAATAAAAATTCTGTTCTTTTGCACACTCTCCCTCATACCAAGGATAGGTAGGACACAGGGAAAAGCTTCAGGGCCAGATGGACTTTGCTGCTTATCTCAGCTCTGCCATTTACTACCGGTGTGCTCTTAGCCAGTTTCTTAACCTTTCTGAACACTACTTTCTTCATATACAAAATAGGAATAATAATGTCTTGCCTTTGAGGACTTTTGAAAGGTTTGGAGATAAGGGTATATAAGTTGCCATGCCTGGCACTGGTATTAAGTAGACTGAAATTTAAAAAACCATAGATATGTTCCCAGCTCACTTCTCTGTCTTATTTTCTACTCCTCTCTTACACTCAAACTGCATTACATGCTTGTCTAAACATTTTCCATGTCTCCAAACCTGTACTCAAACTGTATTTATGTTCTCCATTTGTCTGGTCTCCCTCACTTCTCTACCTGTGAATCTCTCCAAGTTCCATCTCAAATGTCATTTTCTCACACAAGCCTTTTTGTATTTATTGCCCATATTCCACTCAGATAATATGTTTTTCCTGATCAGAACTCATCTCTCCTATTATATTTTTCTCAATTCAATGAAATTCCTCACCACTATCTGTCCCCTATCCCCCATCCCCATACACACTCTTATTTTGATACGAAATGCTGGATAATCGAAGGGGAAGAAAAAAATCAGTCAGCACATACTTAATAAATGTTCTCTATATGCCTGGCACTGTGTTAGCTTTTGGAAGTTCTTTAGTGAACTACAGAGACCTGGATTATGCCCTTATGAGGCTTAGAATCTAACAATGACTTATAGCTTTCAATGTACAACAGAATCATTGTCAGGCCTTTAAAATAAAGGTACCAGAATACCCACTGACTTAGTAGTTTCGGGACTGAGGACCTATCATTAAAAAGCTCTGTAGGCAAAACAATTGCTCCAAAAGTTGATGGATCTGGGCTACACACTGAAGTATTAAGAGGTGGAGAGACATGATACATACATACACAAGTATGTATTTATGTATATATGTGTGTGTGTATATATATAGTAAAATGCTAAAAATTGGTGGAGCTACACAGAACAGGAGTTCACTATACTATTTTTTCAACTTTTCCGTAAGTTTGAAATGATTTCACACAAAAAAGTTAAAAAGAATGAAGAGCAAAAAATAAAATGGATCAACAAGATGTATAGGATTTCAGTAAGCAGAGACATATGTTGGGGCAGGTAGGAAGGGGCAAAGGAGGGATAAGCATTCTAAGCTGAAAGGGCATGTTGAGCGCAAGATGAGCAAAATTAAAGTAGACTAGAAGTTGACAGTGTGAAATCAGTGATGGTAAGTAGTCAGATGTGACTGAACTACAAATTTCAGTAGAAGAAATGAGTGGAGCCAGGTTATGAAGCTCCATGTATGCTTTGCAAGGAGTTTAATCTTTGTCCTTTAAACTGGTAGTCACCAAGTAGGGTGCTCACACCCCAGAGGGTGAAAAAAGTTATCTGTTGGTGTACTAGAAGAAAGTGTTGTAAATTCTATTTGTATTAATGTTACTTCTTTACCTCATGTTCTGGTTTGCTAATGCTGCCAGAATGCAAAACACCAGAAATGGATTGGCTTTCAAAAAGGGGGTTTATCTGGTTACACAGTTAGTCTTAAGGCCATAAAGTGTCCAAGGTAACGCATCAGCAGTCGGGTACCTACACTGGAGGATGGTCAAGGGTGTCCAGAAAACCTCTGTTTAGCTGGGAAGGCACGTGGCTGGAGTCTGCTCTGTAGTTCTGGTTTCAAAATGGCTTTCCCCTGGGACATTCCTCTCTAGGCTGCAGTTCCTCAAAAATATCACTCTTAGTTGCTCTTGGGGCATTTGTCTTCTCTTAGCTTCTCCAGAGCAAAAGTCTGCTTTCAAAGGCTGTCTCCAAAATGCCTCTGTAAGCTGCAGCTTCTCTCTCAGCTCCTGTGTGTTCTTCAAAGTGTCCCTCTTCGCTGTAGCAAGCTCACTCCTTCTGGATGAGCTTATATAGTGCTCTAGTAAACTAATCAAGGCCCATGCTGAATGGGCAGGGCCAGTCTCCATGGAAATTATCTAATCAGAGTTATCACCCACAGCTGGATGGGGCACATCTCCATAGAAACAACCTAATCCAAGTGTTCCAACTTAATCAACACTAATATGTCTGTCCCCACAAGATTGCATCAAAGAACATGGCTTTTTCTGGGGGACATGATATATACAAACTGGTACACCTAATTTTTCTAAATTTCTAATTTACACGTTGAAATATATATAGTATCTTAATAGAGTAGTATGTATACAATTTATAAATAAATATACATACATGTGGTTGCTAAAAAATCTTTTGCTATTACATTTGGAGGACCACTCCTTTAGACATTTTCCCATCTTGTAACCAGAATGATAATTTTTAAACTGCAAAACTGCTCATGTTAACCCCTATATATATGTATATATATTTGTGTATGTGTGTGTATTTTTTTTAACAACTTTGCTTAGATCTTAGGAAAAAAGTCCAAATCAACTAAATTTTAACATCACATTAAAAGCTCTTCTTAATCTAGCTCCTACAAACCATTCCAGCTTATCATGGGATCTCTGCTCCAACATTGCCCATGGTCTCCGCAAAAGCTCTTTCAGTTGTTTGAATGCACTATCTTTCTTTTTATTCCAGATGATCCTGCCACACAAAATGTCTCTCTCTCTCTTTTTTCCCGAGTCCTTCACCTGGTTAACTCTTAATTTATTCCTTAAGTCCTGATTTTAAGACAGCAATTTTTATTAACAACTCACTTTTACTGAGTCTATTTTAAGCATTTAAAATAGTTTTTATAGAAACAGCAGTTCCTCCTCTTCCTCCTCCTCTTTCTTTTCCTCTTCCTCCTCTTTTCTTCTTCTTCCATCCATATTTCTGATAACTGGCATTAACAGGTTTGGGAACAAATTGACTGACTCTTAGTAAGCACACAACTTGGCTGTTTGGATCAGAAGTACAGGGGAGTACTGAAGAGTGGCTCACCAGACATGAGCATTAAAGCATATCCTGAGCATTTGATAATATATATTTTATAGAAAGAATAGAGTGTACTGGTTAATCTAATAAATCACTGAGAGGGTATTTGCAAACTTATACTATACTTGTTTTCTTCTATACCAAAATTTCATCAATTACAGAGGTTACTGAGAGTCTGGTGTGGTCTGCCGTAAGACTTTATGAATTTTGTTCTGCCTTAAAACTTAATGCTTTGAAATCTATTGTTTCCTCAAGTCACTCTGACCACCTGTCTCTCCTCCTGCAAGAATTTCATGCTAATTGTTTTTCTGTTTGTTTTAATTTCAGTGGTAGGAATGGGATCCTGGTGCTTCCACATGACTCTGAAATATGAAATGCAGGTTAGTAATGGCAAAATTGACTAAATGCTTTCTCTTTAACCAGAGCACTTCAAATTTGAGAAAAGAGCACATAACTAGACAATGGTATTGAGATAAGAGAATGAAAAAAATAAAAAATGGAATATGAAATCTTTGGAGTTTTTTACCTCAGGCCAAATGATCCAAATTGACTAAGTGAAGTGAAGAAAAAAGCAGATAAATTGTCCTTAGATAAAATAAGTATAGCTTTTTGACCACCACTGTGCAGGCATGCCCAATTTTAGAACACTTTTATAGAGTAGAGTCACATGGAGACATCTTAAAAAGACATAATCAGTTTCACTCAAACAATATATTCTTATTTCTTAGAAGCCCCATTCCTTCATTTCTCTTATGGCATCCATTTGAAAGGTTCTTCTTAGCCTCCAAGGTTTTAGAGCTATGCAAGTATTTTTCTTTACTATTCTTGCTTTGCGTGTGCCTAGCCCTCAATCTTTTGACCTTTTGTTTCCCTCTCACTGTCCCAGAAACTTCTAGAATAACATTGTCCAGTAGAGATATAATGTGAGACACGTATGTAATTTAAAATTTTCTAATAGTCATATTTTAAAAAGTAAAAAGAAATAGTTGAAATTATTTTTAATATTATATTTAACCCAAATATATCCAAAATAATTTAAATTCTTTTTTTGTACAAAGTCTTCAAAATCTGATGTATATTTAACACTTGCAGCACATTGCAGTTTGGATTAGCCTTGTTTCAAGTACTCAGTAGTACATATGGTGAGTGGCTACCATATTAGACAGTGCCATTCTAGAAGGACCTGTGTATACAATAGTCTTTGAATTATTAATCACAGCTATATTAAATATACACTATAAAAATTCTTAGGATTGGTTCTGATATTCAACACGTTTATAATAAAATATCATGTATTTTATATGTGCTCTGTTTGACTTTGAGAATATAAAAATGAAGAAGACATTGATCTTGATCCTATCAAGCATAGAACATACATATTCTCACACATTCTGGATGGCAAAACAAGCTTATAATCAATGATATCATATGAAAATTATTTTTTTTAATTTTAAATAATCATCTATGTCAAAATGGTGGGGCTTTGAAGAATGTATGAAAGTTAAAGCTATTTCAACAGAATATAAAAGAATTAGTTGAAACTTTTTAAGGCAGTGAAAGTATGAAAGTATATAATAACCAGACTTGCACTGTGACATAAGCAGAGGCAGGAAGTCATTACAGTTTGTGGTATATCTAACAACAGTTATAAAGCTAGAACATAAAATATGATGGAAGAAATGTTGGGAAATGACAGGAATTATATTCAAAATATTTAATAACCAGTATGGTAAAAGTACCAACAAAGTGGCCTTACCGAGTGAGAAACCCTGAGAATAAGGCTAGAAAAGCCTGGTTACAAAGGATCTTTGTATGTTATCATATTAAAAAATAATTGGAATTTGTTCAGCTCTATCAGTCACTATGTAGTTTCATATATAGTACCTTATTAAACCCTCAAAACAATTCTTAGATAGTTACTACTCATGTTTTGCAAACTAGAATACTGAGGCTTAAAGAAGCTAATTGATTTCACCAAAATTACATGGCTTATAAACAGGAACCCCAAATAAGTTTTCCTGATTTCAAATCCTGTACTCTTATCCTCAAATCAAGCTCTCTTATCCTTCGACAATGTGGAAGAGACATGACTATCTGGAAGGCATTTGGGTAACATTATCAGAAGCTTTAAAAATGGAGGAGGGGCATTCTGGCTCAGAGTGGGGTTTCAGCGTATCAGTGGGGTAACAGGGACTTCCACATGGGAGGGTGGCCCAGTGTAGAGAGTGACAGCTTGAGGGGGTGTAGATGATATCCACGTGGGGGAGGGAGTGCCCCAGCACAGGGCATTGGAGCCTGATGTGGGTGAGGAGGATGTCCACGTAGGAGAGGTGTCCAGTGCAGGGTGTCAGAGCATAACCACAGGTGAAGCAGGTGTTCACACAGCAGGGCAGCCCAGTGCAGGGTGTCGGGAACCAGAGTAAAGAGGATGCCCCTGCACAGCGGGCAGCTCAGCGTAGTATAAGGTGAGTGTCTGTACAAGTGGAGTATGTGGTTTGGCACATGGTTGGAATCTCAGTGGGTTGGAAGAGTGCCATGCCATTTTGTGCTGGGTGTCAGACCCTGCAAGGATAAGGATGGCTTCTACGTGGTGAGTGGCCCAGTGCAGGATATAGAAACATGGATGGGGTGAGGAGACCATCCAAATGGGTGGTTGGCAGCAGCCAAGCATAGAATGTTGGAGGCAGAGTGGGTTAAGCGGGACATTTTTTGGAGAGGGAGCTGTGGTAGTAATGGGATGTTGGTTACATATAGGGGAACTGATCAAATAAGTATTTTTTAAGATAATGGGAACCTGGTTTTTCTGTTAGACAATGGTGTTGTAAATATGGGAATGTGAAAACTGTGGTGATAAATTGAAATTGGGGTTATCAGTGTGAACTCATGTTTTCAAAATATATGGAAATCTAGATATAAAGTACATGATATGCATACATATATATGTATATATACACATACATTTTCGGTGCATATATATGTACACATATGTTCACACATATATACTCTCATAGATACATGCATACATCTACACATACATATATATTCTCTATCTCTGTCCATGAGAAGACCTGGGAATCCCAATACCAAAGATCACACCTAGCATCCAGGTCTTAGTTTCTGAAATTCATTTTCCATTAAAGGAACCAATAATACTGATTCCAAAGGCTGGGCAGAGAAAGGACAATGTGTTCCTGAAACATGTATTGTATCAGAAAGAATGCAAGTACTCAAAGAATAATGGAGACATGTAAAGGGACACTGAAGCCAACTTGAAGTCGTTCCCTCTGGCCAATCTGGGATAATTTGAGTGTCAAAATAAATAATGTTAATAACAGATTGCAACAGTTATAATATAACCCATTGAATAAAATAGGAAATCATTTTAGGAGTCCATACTAAGGTTATAAGTGATATAATAAATGAAACAATAAGTAGATAT
>PVKY010013976.1:0-10779 GCA_004027775.1 Bradypus variegatus | reverse complement strand
CATTTCTGAAAACTGCTGAGTTCATAAATACAGCACTGTATTATAATAATTATTATATCCTGGAGTGCTTGGCAGTTGACTAAACTTACATATCATCTTATTTGATTCTCTTAAAAATTCTATAAAATTAGTGACACCATTTTCCAGGGTATGTAGTTGACAGGAAATTGCTGTCACTTAAGTCAGGTTAATTGGCTAATCCTGGATCTCAGAGCTAGTGAGTCCTCGTGAGCACAACTAGGGCTTCTTATTCCCAACTTGTGCTCTCTAAAACAAACGTATTATACAAGGGTCAACTGAATGCAACTTTGCATTATATTAAACTTAAAACATGCACACATATAAAAATTTCTATATATGCAATATATAATATGCATTCCCATACACAAGAAACAGAGTGCTTTTCATAAAGTTGAAGACAGACAACTACTCCTTCATTTAAAATCTGTTAATTTAAATACATGCTACAGACATAATGAATACGTTTCATAAGAATGCTCCATTTAAAAAGTGCTCCTAAGGTTTGAGGTTGACCCTAAATATATTTACTTATATATTTACCTGCATATTTGTTGTGTCCATAATTACACACCAAACTATAAGTACATGTATAACCATGGTCATATATATAATAGTTGTATGCTGTTTAATTTTCCACACACACACAAAAAGAAAGCAGCTAAATTTTTTTTAATTAGTTATGGAGTTCATTCAGGCTGATCACTTTTCATAAGAGATCATGAATTTGTTCATGCAGAAGCTGATGCTAAATTAGTCACAGATAATCAGTGATGTCTTACTGGCAGAAGGCACTAAATCGATATGAATCCCCCTACAGGGTCTCTTTCCTTCAATACTAATGACCCTAATAATTTTCAGCATATCTATCCAGCAGACCCTCACATTTCCATGTTGGAACCACAGTGCTCTCTGTAAAACTGTCTGCAGCTACCTTTTGAACCACTGGCTAGCAACTAATTTTCTCAGAAATAAGCAATTTCTCAGCTCCAGCCATAAATGTGAAAGCTATTTGAGACTACATTATAGTTAAGAATTAGAGTGGGTATTACATTTCATATGGCTTTTGTTCTTGATGTCTTTCACATGATGGAATTTGCCTCATAAATGTGCTGCATTAGACCAGCTACCCGCCAATGTTTGAGTTAAGGTTTCTAGAAGCCTTCTGATGTACTTTCAAAAACAGGATTTTAGACATATATGGACTTTGCTACTTAGTATACCATTACAGGATTCAAGGAGAGCTTTAAATGACAATATTCTAAGTACTTAAAATTTTAAAATAGTATTTGGGCCTGGGAATTATAATTGTGTACAATAAGTGATTGCTTTCCAGATTGCTTTAGTCTTTATTGGATCAGCATGGAACGCTCAGCTCTCTCTCACCATAATTTGTTGCTTACTTACATTCTTTTCTAATCAAATAGAGTACTTGAACGAGCTGGAAATACAAACTGGAACTCCATTTCAATGTGCCCCTAGTCTTGAACTCACTCAAGGAGTATCCAGTGCCAGTCCCTGACTCATGTTGCAATTCTGCATGTCAGAAGAGATACAGGGTATGTCTGCACCCATTAACTTATGGCCTTGAACCAACAGACCAAACATCCAAAAAAGAACCGAGTCAAACTCACAAGTCCAAGTTGCTTGTTACAATCTGGGTGTGTTTACTTTGTCACTTCAATATCTAGTCATATTTGCATCTCTTGTATAGCATATTCTAATCAAACTAGAAAGGTCCCCATTTTAATATTCAAATAGAAACTGATTTGGGACCACAAAAAATGCTAATTGTAATGAAATTCATGGACAGTGCAAAGGTATGTCAGTGGGCCAGGATGTGAAATGCTTCCTTTCTGGGATATGAATTCTCAATTTCAACAATGCTTTTTTTTAGTGGCAGGAATAATCCATCCACATGTAATGGCATAAGCCCGTTCTTCTGCATTTAAGGAAATGGAGCTTGATTTATATATTTAGAGTCTGCTTCCAAGCCACAAAATGAAAGGAGCTCAGCGCGTCTGCTTCAAGTTCCACAGCTGAGCTTTCCAAACATGCTGTTGAGACAGGCCCATGCTGGCATCAGGTCTTCTGATTTCTTCGATGATGAGAAACAGATCTGCTGTTAGAAACAGGACTTAACCACCTGATGACCGATTGCATCCTACCCTCCAGCAAATGCACCTTCTAAGCTTACTCCACCTGCCAGAGCAACTGGGTTTTGATTTTTAACTTCACAGAGAACACACTAGTGCTACACCCAATTATCAATCAGCCAAGGGCCTGGGGGTAGGCTACGGTCAAAAATTAAGGCCGCTGCTCCTTCTGTCCAGAGACCCACTGAAACCATGAAACTGACCTAAGGACGATGCTCTACATGTTAAAAACCTAGAAAGTAATGTCTCCTTACCTGATAGGGATAGTTGTACCAGCAGTGCCTAGTATCCCACCACCAGGAAGTCTGAAAAAGAGACAAAAGAACCTATTTTACAAATTTTGGAAAAGACACAAGATAAGAGATGTTTATCAATGTTGCCTGCCCCCAATTTGGAAGGTTTTCAATATAATCCACCCATGTGGGAACTGGAGGACTTAAAACAATCAATAACAGGCTATTAAAGCAAGTATCCTTTCTTTCTGGTAATCTTCTAAACTCAACTGGTAGTATTTCAGGTTGCTTCTGGGAGGGAGTCTTGGCTGGTGTATTTTTCATATTGTGCTGCTCACACAGTCATATTCCTGCTCCGTAACCAGCCTCAAGAGCAGAGCCCTCTGGTGGGGTCTCACCAAGATCAGTTGCAATCATCCATTGCACTACTACCAATAAACAATGTGCCAGTTGGTACAAACTACCCCAAAATTCCTTGGGTTCATATTTACAAAGCCAACAGTATTAATCCATGATTTTATGCCTTGTCGGGGTTAATGAGTTACAGACGTCTTATTTCAGTAGGACATCTCAAGCTCATTCCAGGCCTGAAAGAATTATCCTTCACAGAATATCCCCTCTCCCCAGTCCCCAACCCATAGTCAAGGTCTCTGTATGACAAAGCAATCATTCTTAATATGACAGCGATTATTTGCCTTAGAACATTGTGTAATCAGACAAAGTATACACACAGATTCCAAACATTTATGCCAACTAGGTAGGGGTTGGCATGGATTTAAATAGACTGCTGAACCATATAACAATACCAGCATAAACTTTCTCATATTTTTGTAATCATTTTAGAAATCTTTTCATTTCTCTGTAGCTACCAGCATTTTCTAGAGTATATTGGTATAAGTCTGATATACATCTGTATGTTCCTTTTGATTATTAATATAACCAATCTATCATTAATCAAGTCTAAATATATTTATGTGTACTGATCTAACCTTCTTATCTTGTCCCAGACCATTAAATCAAAAGTTGCTGCCTGCGCTCCATCTGTGGTAGGATAATGCAGTCGTCTCCCTGAAAGCCAGTGCACCCAGACAGATACTGGTCTCCCACCCCATCCCATCATCCTCATCAGCTGTGCACCATATGAATGCTGATAATGATAATGACGACGATGATGACGTTAGCTAATATTTAATGAGTGCTCCCTATGTCCCGGATGTTGTTAAAGAATCTTACACATTTTAACTCATTTAATCCTTACAGTAACTACCAGTGTATGCCTCACTTTACAGATTTTGTATTCAGGGTTATAATCCATTTATACTTTTTTAAAAATGATAGGTAAATTGAGGATCTGAGTCCATAAGTAAATACCCAGGTTAAATGACTAGGCAGTGGCAGAACTGGAAATCCAGCTCAGACAGTCTGGTCCCCATCCCCCAGTCTCAGGTGTAACACTGTGTACCCTATCCCCCTAAGTCTGACAAAACTATACCTCAGTCTCGGGAATCAGACTGAACTAAAAAGCCATGTTCTGCCCTGCCATAAACCTAAAAATGTTCAGGGATCTTTGCCTTTCCCTTTCATTCAAGCACTATTAATTGTCCTTCCCCTTTGAGTTCTTTACTTTGCTCCCAGTTTTGCCATTTGCTACTTGTTCAACACTGTAAGCACCACATACTCTCTCTGCACTGATGTTCCTGAGTGTCTGAGTTGTATGTATGCCTGTCTCTACCACTTCTCTCATCTGTAATGTCAGTGTCCGTTACTGAACTCAAAGAGTGACTGTGATGATCAAATGAGGCGGTGTGTATAAAAATACTTCAGAGTTTTACAGTTTAATATCATATTATATTTTTATGGTTATATAACAATAAACGCCCATCAAGGAAGATGCAGAAAATATAGAAAAGAACAAAAATAAAATTAAAATTTGAATTCTCATCACTATTAACATATTGATATACACAGATCATTTCTGGTGTTTTTTTCTATACAATATACATACACATATACATAGAGCTAGATATCCTTATTTTTATACACGTGTATATGCACACATCATAATGTGGGCACGATACATCCCAATCTATTTTAAAGTGCAGTACAAATATTAGTTACCACCATTCTCTCTGATTAGGTTGTTTATCAGCTCCACAATTAGTTGAAATTCCCTGAGGGAAAGCTATGGCATTTGTGTATGTTTATCCTCCTAGCATCTATGCCTAAATAGACAGTTCAACATTCATTTACTGCAATCCATTGGAAAGGAATAGAGAATTAGATGCAAGGCCTACAACACACCTAGTAATACTTTTCTGAATTGCCCTTAAAGACACAGAAGTCTTGTCCACTGCAGCCACCCCTTCCCATCACAGGAAGCAAAGGTATGACTCGTGGTGACCCAGAAACATCCATAACTTAGAGTTTCTCTCTGTGAGCCTCTTGGTTCAATGGTTTCCTTCTAAAAACCAGGCTTCTCCCCTGCGTGCAGCACACACGCATCACCTAAACCTGCTTCCGGTCCATGCCCGGACCCCGGGCTGACCTGCCGACACATCGGGTGCATCTCCGTCCCTCGCTGGGCTCCTGCCCGCCTGAAGCAACAGCGAAGACCTGGCCACTGTGAATGCAATGGAACAACCTCGCCCGGTCCACAAGCTTGTCTGCAAATTTTTAACCAATAGTTCTTTCACATATAGCCCATGTTCACATATGCTTTTCACTCGACAATACTAGCCAGCAACATCACCTTCTATATAAAAGGTATATTTTTCTAGGGTTGTATATCATAACCCCCCAAAATCTTTTGAGATAGTTAGAACAAATGTTATCTTTACCAGTTTGCAGATGAGAAAACTAAAGTTCAAATTTCTCATGACTCAAGAGTGGTGGAAGAACTGAGATTGGTTGCTTACAATTTAATACATTATGTACAGTTTCTTTAATTTGGATCATTATCATGAAGTTATTGAAATTTTTTCAATGTTTCCATTTGCAATTTCTGTATCATTTCATCATACAATTAAAAGACAGTAACATAATTAAGAACATAAAAAGCTGAAATAGTTAGAGGGCATTAAAAACTGGTGATAAAAAATGCACTGGAAAACCCTCAGTTTAGAAAGGTGGCCTACCATCTCCCCAAAATACTAAAAAAATTCTGTACCTAGGACAATGCTTGGCAACTCAAGTTGATATTGTCATTGCAATATCAAGCAATGTTATTAAGATTGGAAAATCTAAGAACCCAGTGGTTCTCAAACTTTCATGATTCTCTCTCTTTCGTACACAAATACACTGAAATAATGTTTATGACCCACTTTACAGACTTTAAAGAATTTTATATATTCCTTAATTATCCTATTTAGTTATCCTGTTTATCCTAGTTATCCTATTTAATTCTCACAACATTGCAAGTATTCAAGCTAACATAGCCAGCAGATGCCATAAAAGGCTTACAAAGAACATACTAGAGTGTAGCCTCTCAAACTGTTAAAATGCAGGTTTTGATTCAATAGGTCTGGCCTGTGGGCTAAAAATTTTCATTTCTAACAAGCTCCCAGTGATGCTGATGCAGTTGGTTCATGGACGACACTTAGAGTAGTAAAGTGCTATGGGAAAGAGAGAACTGTGATTCCAACTTTTTGGCATTTGCCATGTGCAAGACACCTTGTTAAGCACTTTCCTATGATATTTCAAAATTCAATGCCAGAAGAATGAATTAACTTATTGCTTCTGCTATAACCTTTGCAATAACCACTTGAGACATAAATTTCCAGTAAAACAATATTCAGTTAGAGACGATGCTTCCCATCCAACCTTCCAGTGTGATATATCACACATCTAAGCTCCAGTGGGAAGACTGTATGTGCCAGAAATTCCGTGTGCCACTTTGGGGTGGTGCCCCTAAAAGTTAATGTGCATGCATTCCTCTCACCCTTTCGTCATTCCCTTCGGAGGGGGATAATGAACACTGGGGTAGTCACCTGTGATACTGAGTTGGAAGTTTCTCTTGAAGTTGGTCTCAGAGCCCACCTACCTGCCCTGATCTGCTTTCCTCTGGATTGTACATATGAAAGAAATAAATTCCTATCATTTCTCTCCTATTTAAGCTACTGCATTTTGGGGTCTGTTTTGTACAGTATTCTAGTCTGTATTCTCACTAATCTATGCATCCAGATAAGTAACATTAAATATTTTGTAGACAAAGAAACAGCCTCAGAGAGATGCAGTAATTAATTGAAGGCTATCCAGCTGGTAAATAAAGAAGCTGGGATTCAAACCCATATCCCTAGGTACTCTGGGTGTACAAAGAATGGTTAATGAGACAAAAACATCATGGGCATTTGGAATTGATTCTCCAAAATGAGTCATCTAAAAACAATGGATTTTAGGCTCAGAAAGGACCTCCACATCCTATTTAATCCACAAAAGAACCTACAGGTCAAGATGAGCACCACGCCTCTCACTGTTAAAGAACTCCATGGTCATCACTCACCGATAGGATACCCCAGGCTTACTTCAGCTTTTTTTTTTTTCTTCAACAGAAATTGAATAAACATATTTGGGTGGAAGGGGGACCTTGAACGACAACTCTGCATAAATGGTGTTTAAAAACTATTAGATTACATATCAACTAATTTCAGCTTAAGAAGATTTACAAGAACCTGAATAAGACTAAGACAGTCCACATCATGGTAGATAAGAAGTTAACACTCTCAATCTAAACCGCAATGCATGATGGGACTTTTCATTATATTATGTACATCTGCTCCCAGACACATCACTTGAGACCCAACTTGGCAGGAAGCACATCCATCAAGAACACAGTGTCCCAGGGGAGGTGTCAGTGGCCCTCTCTCCCTGTGCAAACACCACCCCAGCACAAGAATGGAGGCCAGAAGCACCTGTCACCTTGTAGCCCTCATTTGCTTTCAACCATATGTATAAGGGTGACATTTAGTCTATGATTTAATGATACATAAAAGTAAAGAAGCCTCTTAAAGTGTCAGTAAATCTGTTCTTCATTTTATCAAGTTTCTTCTCT
The DNA here is from genome assembly GCA_004027775.1 of Bradypus variegatus. NCBI lineage: Eukaryota > Metazoa > Chordata > Mammalia > Pilosa > Bradypodidae > Bradypus > Bradypus variegatus. The sequence continues at coordinate 3,325 of PVKY010013976.1, read as the reverse complement.
TTCAACTATTGTTCCCATCCAACCTTCCATCCATTTTTTCAGAACTGACAAAAATAGATCAGTTCTGATCATTTTACTTTACCATCTGGAATAAGATAGGTTTGTTCTTATTTTATTTTTTTAAAAGTTTCTTTTGACATATTTCTTAGATATAATAGTTAAAAAGAAACAATAGAAATCTTTCAGCATCCATGCCATCCATCATGATGATGGATCAATCATCAACAATCAAAGAGGGTAGGATACATAAAGTCACTGATGCTTATCACGCCAGGGCAAACCTAATGGGTCAATGCAGTTCAAAGAAAAAGGAAATCCAGTTAAACACACAGGTGTTAAATGATTAAATAGAAATATAAATCCACAGCATATAGAAAAATATAATTTTTCCAAGCAGTAGCAAGTAACTGCAGTTGAATGAATAGTAGCTTCTTTGAATTAATAACTTTTGATTTAACAAAAGAATGTGAATCATATAAAGTATTAAAGACATTTTGTTGCCTCATCCAATAGGTGAAAAGTGTGTGGGTCTTTACCCAAAGTTATCATCTCCAAGGCAAAATTTCATCTTTATCTATTTACATCCAACATTCTACAAGGCTTCCACGAAGCCTAACTGAGACAATTAAGAGTCAAAGAATATAGTCTAAGACATATGCTGTCTTCTGCATATTTTAAGAACAAATAAATGGGTCATTGGACTATGTTAAAATATACCAGAACACTATATCTTTGAACTACATCAATTTAGAAATGCTGCCCACCTTGAAAACACTTTCACTGAGTTATATTTTAAATTTACACATTTTGCTTATTTTGAGGATTTGTCGTAAGATACAAACATGTGAAAACACTTCCATATCAGCAGTGAATCCATATTGGAAAGATTGCCGCTAGGTTATTCTACACACAGTTATGTTTCCATGTGATAACTGTCTTAAACAATTTAGTCCATGGGGAAAATACTTCCCTTTCATGAATGTTTAGTGTTTTCTCTCGACACATGAGAATTCTGTTACTCTACTATTTCCTTTTAATCTTGCTTTTGGGAAGTTGAGAGCTAACTCTAAACCTCAGTCCCAGTAACTGTGATTGCTTTTCAATATCTTTGCTTATTTCTCCTTTCATGTGTATTTTTTAATGTTTTATATATATTTTAGTAACTTTATTATATGAATATCACAAATACTTTTTAGAAATATTCAACTGTACAATTTACATGGGTTAATACACATCAAATCAAATCAAAATGACAGACTTAACCTCAAGTTTTTATTTAATACAAATTGTAGAAGAACTCAGAATGCAAAGAGAAAATTCATGTTTTATGAGTTGAAAATATGTAATTAAATTGTGTTTGGGGTGACAAGAAGGAAGCCAGAAGTTGGTGAGCTGGAAGATGCTGCCTGTCAGTGGCAAGCAGTCTAGAGTGCTCACCAGAATCTAAGAGACCTTTCCTCCTTTCTTGAGTCAGTGGATCTGTGACTATAAATCTACCGGGCAGGGTAGTAACCCCTCCTTACAGCCACCTGACATCCGTATTAGCTTTGAAAGCTCTAGTGATATGGAAATGTGATTTATACTTGACCCCAAGACATTATATAAAGACAGCAGCCCCTTATATTGATCTGAGTTTAAAAAGGCTCCTGGTCTTCTGGCCTGGTCAAGCAAGAGTCTTCAGTGTATTCAGCAATCAATTTAGAAAGTAGGTGCAGATCTGCCAGGCATACATAAGTAGAAGGAGTTCCTTGGGGATGGCCCTGTTGTCACACATACTCTGTGAGGTTTCAATCATAGAAACAAAGAAAAGAGAACTGCGAGCATTACCACGCCTTCTTAAACCAGGAAGTCTACCCTTTCAGTGAGTGATTCTCCACTTTTCCCGCCCTGTCCAGCTGGGGGACTGTGCTTCTTAAATGAAATGTCACCCCCTCCCCCACAAAAAAATTCTAATGGGCCTCTCCTTATAGAACCAGGGAGAATCACTGCAAAGCAGAGTGAGCTAATTGATTACATTTGCAGAGCAGAAACTAGGGATAAAGGAACCACATGAGGGGAAAAAAAATGAAAGAAAAGGAGGTGGAGAGGGAAAAGAGTAAAAATGTCAACAGAGAGGCCAGAGATGTGCAGGCCAGTGTAGAATTTAGGAATGAAGCCAACAAAGTAGCTATTAATAGAAGCACAAAATTAGTTAAAAGACTATTTGATGATGGGGGTGGTATAGGGGAACTCTGCATTTTCTGCATGATTTTTCTGTAAACTTACAACTTCTATAATAAAAAAATTTATCAAAAAAGACAATTTGGGGAAATTAATTATAAAATATAATAATAATAATATCTTTAATATGTAAAGAGCCAACAAAAATTGCATGAAAAATTTTAACACCCAATGAGAAAAATGGAGAGATGATACAAACGGGCAACACATTAAACAAGAATATGTAAGCACCCAAAAACATATGTAAAAATTACAGATAAAAGCAAGTTTTTTCCACCCATGGGTCTGCTAAATATTAAAAAAGGCTAATACCCAGTGGTTACCAGTGTCTAGGGAAACCAAAACTGCAAATTGGAATAAAGAGTACTTTGGTAACATATATCAAGACTTTAATGTGCATATCCTTGGAGCCATCATTTATTTTAAAAAATTAACTGGACCCAAATGTGCAAGGATATCCACTACATTCTTTTTCTAATAATGAAAAATTGAAATAAGTCTAATTGTCCAATAATATGGGGTTGACATTTTCTTAGTCTGAGTTTCTCTGAAAGCAGATCCAGAGAAAAGGACTTGGGTACAGGTTGTTTGAGAAGAGATCCCAGGAAACAAAACTGGAAAAATGGGTCAGATAAGGAATAAAATGCAATATGGAATTCAGGGATGAGCTGGTTACTGCTATAGGCAGCTGTGTCTCAGTTGCACTGGTGAGCCTCTGCAGAGCTGTGTAGCATGCACCTCATAACTGTCCCAACACAGGATGGGGATACTGGGGCATTAATCAACCAACTCCCATCTCCCATTGGTTGAGAGTTGGTACATTGATTTCTTCTTATTGCTAGCTTGTACCTGCCTGTGTCTAGGTGGCCTTTGCAGCTCTGGAGAAAGCAGAGCAGTTATGTCTTAGTTTGTATTTGACTTTGGGCATGGGCAAGGATGAATGGAACTGTCCATCATAGCTGTGCTGAAATCAGAGGGCTAAGGGGATATAACTGACATATTCATATTTTAAGTTAAAATCAAATTACAAGTAGAATATATAGCATAACTTATGTTTAAAATAGATATATATTTATAGGCACACACAACACACACACACACACAC
>PVKY010013975.1:0-10770 GCA_004027775.1 Bradypus variegatus | reverse complement strand
TTCTCCTATGTTTTAAGATTAGGGCGTGTCTGAGCGGTTAGGGGGGAAGGGCAGTTCCAATTATCAAACCTCCCAGGTGTTCCCGGAGATTTAAGTCGGTTCTCTGCCCTAACCCAAAAGTTGTTGATATTGGCGTACGTTCCCTGGGATTTCTGAGCGGTTCCCCCTCCCTGCTGTGCTTATCCGGGACCTCTGCTGCAGCAGGGCCGTGTCACGTCACAAGTGCGCGCCGTTCTCCAGGGAAGCCCTGGAACGCCGGGCTGGGGCGCTCCCTGCCCGCTTCAAAGATGGATGAGTGGGAGGCATTAACTCCTCCCTTTCTGCACAGCTCCGCTCTCCCAGCTCCGGGACAATCAGCCGTGGGTGTATTCAAAGCCACTGTCCATGGCGGATAATGCGGCATGTGAGTGGTGCTGTAGGGTAAACTCCCTGTCAGGCTGGGCCTCTTGGTGCGGCTCCGTGCCGTGCGTTCGGCCCCGGGCAGGAGCAGCCCTGCCCGCTAGGGAGACAGCTGCAAGCAGCGCGACCTTTTTTTTTTTTCCTTTTGGCTCCCCTTTGCTCCCCTGGACCCAAGACAATCTGCAGTGGGTATGGGAAGGGGTATCCTCCACGCCAGCCACCGAGGTGTTAGTCCACACCACTCCCGTCTTATCTGCCGCTGCTCCTGGGCTGCAAACGCCAAGCCACTGTTTCCCTGCACCACAGCGTGGCTGAGGGACTCAGCCGACTCACTCACTCATTTCAGAATGCAGACTCCTGGTTTCACCAAATGCACGTTCCCTGTGGCTTTAGCAGACCTTGTCCGGCTGGTGCTACTTTGGAGGTGACGTTCTGGGTCACTTTCTGGTTTTTATTCATTGTTTCTCACTGAGGTGTCTCATTGCTCTGTCTCACCTAGCCGCCATCATAGGTTCCGGTGCTATTCCCTTTTATTTACACCTTTACTCAGCCAGACTGACTCCTACAAGCCTCCCATGGGAAAGGTTCAGTATTTCAAGCTCCCAGAAAGGCTGGTGCTTACCTTGGTTCTTTCCTGTTTGGTGAATTCCCCAGAAGAAAGTGGAGACTGTGAAAAGCTGTGATGAAAGCAACAGGCTGTTTTCCTCTGTCATTCTTATACAAAAGGTTTCGTTGCAATACATGTAGACCACTTAAAACCATATCTGGCACATAATAAATACTCTGTTAATATTAGTTATTGCTACCGTTATTCAAAGATCATGCATTAGAGCTCCTTATTCTGTACTGCACCCTTGTGTTCAAAGCTTCAGCCCTACTTTTTGAGTTGTCTTTTGGCACCTGCAACCAGAAATGTGTCACATCCAATCTTTCACTACCAACAGCTCAAAATTTTTTAACAATATTGAAATTTAGCTTATTGACCTTATTTTCCTGGTTCAGAGATTCTCAACCCTAGCTACACTTTGGAATTACCTGGGGAGTTGTTTGTTTTTATAAATAACAATGAATGGGTCGCACCCCCAGGATATTCTTATAAATTGGTGGCCTAGGCACCAATATTTTTTACAAGTTCCTTATGTGATTTTAATGTGCAGCCAAGTTGAGAATCACTGATCTAAAACTTGGGCATACATTATTACCTTCTATTATTAACTGATTTATTATACCAAGAAAGATAATTTAAATTATGTAATAGAATCCAAATAAAAAGAAATTTATTTAATCACAAGAAGATATGCAAACCACCCTTCCACCAAATGTTTCCATAATTAGAATGAGCTAAGTTTCTGGATTGTAGCAGAGATTCAAATAATGGGTATGAAATAGATCTAAATGACCTCTAACACTCTAAAGCTGCCTAAAGAACTCAATGTAACAATAAGAAAGTTATATTAACTGACAACTCTATAAAATTCAACTAGAAATAATTGTCACCAAAAGTCATCATACAATACCATTTCAACATCATTATAGAGATTAATTCCTTGCTTGGAGCAAAGCTCAGAAGGGCAGAAAGGGGAACAGGAAACAAATTATTTTAAAAAGTCAAAGTAAGCAGCACGTTAAGGTGACAAGCAATGCCTGTGGTCTTACCCCCATCCACAGATCTTTCTATACAGTATATATAAATAAAAAATGTTTCTGCCATATAACAAATGTAGAAAGTATAAAAGTTGCTATTTAGAAATATGGAGGATTCTCAAAACAATACATAAACATATATTCAAATAAAAATTCCAAAATACGTTCCAAAAGTTCCATGTCATTGTGTCTTCCATCACCAGTGAGAGAGAAAGAGAGAGAAGAAGAGGACAGAATTTACTGTATTTTAAATTGCTTCCTTCATGCAGTAATTAGTGATAAGAAGTGGGATGTGTTTCCTATTAGCAAAAGTAAAAATTGCTTCAACAGATCAGAATCAAGTTCAGTGCTGAGTAGGGCAAAGGATATGGGACAAAGTTTATGCTTTTATTCTATACTATCAGTCTCAAAATGTTAAAAATGTTCATCTGTTTACTTTAGAACTACCATGAGGAACAGCCATTCACTAATTATATCTTTTTCAAATATATTCACATTTTCAATCCTTAGCACTTTTGTATTAATCCCAAACTCTTCATAGGTTAACAAAGGTGAATATAACAACGATTCTCTTTTGCTCGTGCAAAGACCAGTGTGCATCTAGGCAGCTTTCCTGGGCAACTGTCTTCCAGGAGGTAACTCAGCAAGCAAGGAGGCTCAAACTTACAGCTTCACAATCTCAGCACAAGGACATCTTGGTTATTACAGCAGGAGAAGGGGTAGCTGGCTTTTCTGTGTTTTCGCTAGGAAATGACATATCACCTCTGCCCTTAGTTCATTGGCCTAAATTAGTCAAATGACTTTACCTAACTACAAGAGGCTAAGCAACATAGGGGGAGCAGACAAAATGTTTGATGAGCAGCACCCACTGTCATTTTCTGTAAGTTTTTTGCCCTCTGTTTTAAATAGAATTTCTTTATATTTGTCCTACATTGTAATCTATTAAGTGGGCTGTAGTGGATACTAATGTATTTACCCTTTCTTTGTGACTTTAAAGATTTTTATTCCATCCCCTTGGAATTGCAAATGTTTTAGTATATATCCATGGTAGATCATTGACCGTTTGTTGATTAGAGTTTATAATATCTTCTATAGATCTTTTCTAACTCTGTATGTGTTTATTTTTCTTGATATGCAATATTGTACATTCTGAATTCAGGCTAACCATGGTATTGTACAGGATAAATTTTTCTTTTCAGTATCTTTATTAATGAAGCTCAAAATTTTATTGCATTTTCTATCTGTAGAAGAATACTGGAGGCTCAAGGCACAATCTGTAATGAGGCTATTAACTCATTAGCTTGAATGCCATTATCTTGTATACAGAGTTGGATCAATTTTTCCCTAAAGCCTTGTCCATGCCCACGCTGAAGTTCACGTTCTACTTTTCTACTCACTCAGGCAGTGTTTTGTGTTCAACCCTCCAGAGAGCAGCCCTGGATTGCACAACAGTAGGTTGGGGATCATGTACTCTCATCGGAGTTGCCATTGGTGACAAAGGATTGACTATTTCTCCAGTGGAGCTAATAATGGGCCGCACTATAAATGGAACATTTTTTGGTGGTCAGTTTTTTTTTCTTTAATTTTCTCCATGGTAGTACACAAATTCTTAAAGATTATTGAAAGGAAAGGAAAATAATATGTTGCTTAAATATTGAGTGCCTAGAACATATCTAATGACTATATAAACAGTATTCTTTTAATTTACTTGAAAGTAAACAGAGTTGGTATAGAAGGGTAACAACAATTTGCAAATTGAAAGCTTTTAAAATAAATAATCCAACTTAGAGGAACAAAAAGGCACTGTAGCCAAATTGAAATAATTCCTTATCTAGAAGTGGAAATAATCTTGAATTCTTCTTATGCAGAAAGTAAAAGGAAAAAAGATGAAAATTCAAAAAAATAGAATATGACTGGGGAGAAGGGGTAGTCCATTTAAAGCAATCAAATCTTACCTAAAAAGTTCATTCATTAATTCAATAAATGCTGATTAAGCTACTTCTTCATTTCAAGTGTCTTACCTTTCTTTATTGGCATTTGGGCCAAATCACAGGTTGGAAGAGTATAGATTCTGTCCCAAAGCTTGTTACTGACTACAAGAATAAGAAATTCAACCTGGATGCATTGGTGACTCATACCCTACCTTTTGACAAAATCAATGAAGCATTTGACCTAATGCACCAAGGAAAAAGGTAAATTACCAAACAGATGGGTGAGTGATTTAGAGAAGCTTTTTGGAGATTCTATTTTTATTTGATTTTAAGAACTAGCCAGTTTGTCTTTTCTGACGCTTTCCACACCATCACAGGTACTAGATGAACTTAAAAGATTAAACAGTGACCACATGAGAAAAAAAGAAAAGCTTTCTACTCTGTTTCCATAATATATACTGCTATAAAACATAGAGTGGTGGTATAAATTGACATACGTTTTCCCTTTCACAGACAAATGTTAACTCAGTTGGGGCTGCTTCCAATAAAGAGAGATTTATATAGTATAGTTTTAGGTCCCTCTGGAACAACATGTCCCTGGAACTGAAAACATTATGTTCTACAGTTTGACAGAGAGTACCCATTACAGGCCCTTCATTATCAGAGGGAGATGTGAACGATGAGTGGCAATTATCAGATCCTTAAAGGATGCCCAACTCTCTTATTCTTTTGCTTTGTCATGGTCTCCTATAAGATACCTTCTGATCCACAATTTTAGCTATATTATGCTCCTCTGGCATGAACTCTGAGAACTGATTTACAGAAATTCCTCAACTGGGGACCTCTGGAGGTGGAGAATGGGCAAAACTAGGATAAATGGTTTTGGTTAAAATGGTTACGCACAGTCTTGATCAATAGAAACAAAGGGCAAAAACAGAAGGAACAATCTTATATAAAGGATTGCAGGGAAAAGAAGCAACAGAAAAGAGCAGATGTCTCCAAAGAGAAATTAAAAAGCCTAAAGTGAAAATGACAGGAGCTTGAAGCAGAGAGTAAATGATGCAGAAGAAGAAAATAGGTCCATGTGTGAGTACTCAGACTACTTTATGGGAAAAAAGTACCTGAGAATCTATTCCCCCACTAACACGAACTCCCCAATTCACAAACATGTTAAGTATAATATATAAAAAAGAAGTTCCTTAAAAAGAAAAGAAAAATAAATATTATATCTGCTACATTAAATAAACTGGTATAAATATTCATCCTGCATTATCTTGTACAATCCCAATGTTCCCATACGGAGTATTTCTCAAGTTAGCAGTTGGGTTGGGATTTAGTGCTCATAGCTCCTCCACCACTATCCCTTCCCCCTAGAGTTACCAGATATGAAATGTACCCAAAAGGAATGTTAAGTGGCAGCCAAGTGGAAATGCTATATTACTTTATTAATAGCTGGGTGAGTTTCCCATACTCTCAAAGTAGGCTTCTCTGGTAATCAGTGGAAAAGCAGTGGCCTAGACTTGAACAACTCCTGCTCCTTCTCTGGCCCATTGAGAAGATCACTGTGCCCACACAAATGGAAAGGGAAAAACAGGGAGGGCAGAGGCTAATGCTTCCCAGGTGTGCTTACCATATGGGATGGGAGGCAAAAGACAAGATATCCCAAATGCATAGAAGACAGGAAGTAGAGGGAAGGGGATATAACTAATGACCAACTGGCCTGTTAAGGTTCAGTAACCCTGTCCCATGGTGAAAAAAAGACACAGAGTTTCTCCCTCCACAAGTAGGTGTGGCTTCCAGTCCCAGGGTGAAGAAAATTTTACACACAGCAAGCTGCTGATACCAGGGATTTCACAGATTCAGCAGAAAGGTCTTAGAATTGTAATTCTCTGTTACTGAGGGTAATCCTCCTCTTTAAGTGAGAATATTTGACCTCTCAAAAGGTAGCATCCCAACCCACCAACCACCCTGAGCTTTGATGTCCAACTTTGCCCCAGACTATGGAGGAGCCAAGAGCAGTGACTCTATTTCAAAACTATAACTTGACTACAGTGTTGGTGTTCCAGTTTGCTAATGTTGCCCGTTATGCAAAATACCAGAAATGGATTGGCTTTTGTAAAGGAGGGTTATTTGGTTACAAAGTTACAGTGTTAAGGCCATAAAAGTGTCCAAGCTATGGCATCAACAAGTATACCTTCACCATACCAACGGCATCTGGAAAACCTCTGTTAGCTAGGAAGGCACATGGCTGGCATCTGCTGATCCCAGGTTGTGTTCCAGCTACTCTCTCAGCTCCTGTGCATTCTTCAAAGTGCCCCTGTTGGCTGCAGCTTCTCTCTCAGTTGCGCTCCAAAATGTCACTCACAGCTGCTCCATCATCTGGGCTGTGTGGCTCTTTTTAAATACTTCAGTGATCCAATTAGACCCACCCTGAATGGGTGGGGCAACACCTCCATGGAAATTATCCAATGAAAGGTCTCACCCACAGTTGATTGAGTCACATCTCCATGGAAACACAGAATCAATAGGCTCCTACCTAATCAACACCAATACATCTTCCCCCACAATATTGCATCAAGGAACATGGCATTTTGGAGGACATAATACATCCAAACCAGCACCGTTGCTATTCTCTACTTCTCTACAGCAAGCACCATTGGGCAACAAGGACCTTGCCTGGGAACAAATGAGGGTCCCCAATTTCCCCCCAGTTTACGAGCCCCATATATAAGGTCTTTTCAATGCTGCATGTGGAAAATGACAAAATAAAAGAAATTAAGCTTAACAGAGTGGGTGTCTATAAATAAAGATTGGATCAAATCCTGAAACTAAAAAAAAAAAAAAATTTGTGGTCTTCGGTTAAATTTATCATGAAAATTATTGTTTTATTATTAACAGCATACGGACAGTCCTGACCTTTTGAAGATATCAGGAGCAATCTGGAATATCGTCTGATTGAATATGAACCTATCTGGTTAATTTATAATCTGATTTGATGAATGGAGGAAAGCTATGAGTTTAAACAAATATTTATAGATTTATAGTTAATGTCTCAGCATATAATAGCTGTAAAGATTACAGCAATTGTACTCATAAAATATATTAATATTTCCTATGTTAAGTAACTATAACTATGATAATTGAAGTAATTATGAATAGAATCATACGATGTTTGGGAATTGCTTAAAACTATTCCAGGAGAGGTGGAGAATGAAGGAATAATTAAAAAAAACTACCTTGGCCCTCTATGTTGTATTTTTTAATGTTGGGTGATGAATACATGGGGTTTCATTATATTGTTCTCTCTACTTTTTTATATGTTTGAAATTTTCCATAATGAAAATATTTTACTATAAAATACACTATGATATTTACATACATATATATAAATGCTATTATGTAATTTCGGAATTCCAATAAGCTATTCCATTTCAATAAACTGATAAATCATTTCCTTTTTAATATCTAATGTCTTTTTTTTAGCCTCACTATCACTGTTAACTATAATCACAAGGAACGGTATTTCAGAATTTATATAAATTAATATTTTATTTTATCTTTTTCACAGTCTGTAAATGTATATATTTTTTCTTTAAATATAAGAGTTTACAATATATAGTAAACCAAAAGCCTCAGGAAACTAACTTCAAAAAAAAAAAAGAAGAAGAAGAAAAAGAAACCTGAAGTTTTGAATTACAGCTGAAGACATTTTTTTAAAAACCTGTTGCTTGAACCAATGACTTTTGTTTTATTGTGCTGATGGGTTAGAGAAAAATATATTTTAAAACTTCAATCCAAACATCCCCAGCTGGACCTCTGAAAGCCTTCTGTCCCCACCCCCCACCTCTAAATTAATATTTTATAAAGAGAAAACATGTCTACATCTTCAAATTTCCATCTTTATAAAATAGCTACCCTTTTTCTCTTCTATAAGGTCATAACATATAATTTTAGTACTTTACCATAAATAATGCTATTTTTCTATAGCTAACCAAAAGTGGCAAAGAAAACATACCTATAAAAAATAGTGTAATAAGTACAAATATTTACAGTTATAAGATTTAAGGGACAAGAAGATTTACATAAAATAAGCAAAATATGAGTTTTCAAACAGTTTAAAAGAATCAGATAGGTAAAAATTTGAATCAGAGTAACAAAAACTAACCTTCAGCTTGGAGTAATTTCTGAAAACTATCAGTTTAAAAAAAATGTTTACCGCATGTTGCTCTGGGAGAGGATAAACTTCTCAAGACTTGGCTGAGATGGGTAGTAATATCTCATCGTAGACACTTTTTTTTTCTGCTTATTTAAGAATCTTTTTCATTAGAAATGGAAGCCAGTTAATCCATCTGTAAATCCTTCCTTTATTGGCATTGTGTGGAATTAAGACATCCCACAGGCTGTCAGCCTTTCTATAGCTATCCCTATATCAGTTATGTTCTATCTCTCACCATCTCCCCTCCTTCCCAGGTTCAGTCTAAGGCACATCTCCTTCTCAGATCTTCGCAGCCAAAAAGCTGTTCTCCTTTGGCTCTTATTGTCTTTATCAAAATTGTAACACATGCTACTTTCATTGTTAGCTTTTCAAGCATATGTTTATAAACTCCTTGATGGCAGAACAATCTTTGAATCCAACCCTCTGCCTATCAGAGATGCTCAAAAAATATATGCTGCTTGGTCAATGAAGCTTATCCTAAGTGTTCAAAGAATTTATATTAACACTTTTGAATGGAATTTTTCTAAAATATTTTAGACACTTCTCTTTTTTTTTCCATAAAAATAGAGAACACTAAATCTAATTCCAATAACTCAGAAGAGTCATTATGAGCATTAATTTTTACGCCAAGCTGTGATCTGGTAGTTTGTGTCTCTCTCTGTGTCTTAGCAAGCAGTCCTGCAGTCAGCATCCCTGCCTTAATCTATCTTCTAATTTTCCATATCTGGCTGTGCAATTTGAAAAAAAAAATCTGATTATTCTTAACAAGGTTGTTAGAATTATTTATAAAATAAGTAAAACTGTACAGTGAAATGTATGACTTAAGGATTGAGCTTGATCATTCCCTCAGCAGCAGAGGCTTTTTTGCTCACCCATGCATCCATTTTGGAGCACTCCATTGAAACTGCTATTAAATGTGTTAATATAGTATAATTCTTCAAAATGTATACCTTGTGCATGTTTCCCAAATATGTCTTTCACAAAATGAGAAACAGTATTGAAGATACTCCAGAAACAACAAAAATTTTGCATCAATAATGTATTTAGCAAAATGTAGAAAACTGTAGCTTGAGAACTGCACCTTAAAAGCATAAAAATTTCTGCAAATGGATAGCTGTCTGCTTCTCATATTCATTCTACACTTAAAGAATGTTACCTTTTTAAATGCTAGGGACAACACATTTCTGGGGGGGTCACATTACTGAAACAAAACTGGAATGAAAATTGACCCCTCCCAAAAAATTATTTTAAAAATTTGGTTTCTCCTTCCTAGAGTAATTTCTAAAATATGACATACACAGTTCTATCAAAAGACTGATTTTTTGTATTAAATTATTAGAAATATTTAAAATGCTAGTTAGTAGGGTACATGATAGTTGAATTTGGAAGGCAATACTGTCACAGTATATCATTCTGAGAAGGGGAAAAAAAAGTAGTTTTAACATATGCTCACTATTCCCTCAAATAGCTCAGCCTGTCATTGTTTTCCACATGTTACTGCAGTGCTCTCTGGTGTTCATTTACATTTTTCTAGCACCAAGATCCTATTTTCTTTGAGAAAAGGAATACAGGGAGAGAAAATAATAGTAACATTTCAAAAGGTATTTTCATATACAGTGTGTTTCATCTGATTCTCACTACAATCTCCACCAGACCATAAGCTTCTTGAGGGCAAGCAATTTTCATTTTCTCTGAATATCTTATATATGGCAAGCCTTCCAGCAATGTACCTTATGAGGTAGGCAAAGCAGAGTTTGTGAACCTCATTGAATGAATCCTGTGTTAGAGAAAACAGACAATGTATTTCTGACTTGCCTGTGAAAATCAGAGAATCTGCGAGCTGAACAATATCTTAAGGATGGATAGTAACAGGTAGGAGAATGTCCTTGTCTTAGCAGATACTGAAGTAGCTAGGGGTGAGGTTCATGAAATTTGCAACTTCCTTTCAAATGGTTCAGCAAAAAGAGAGTGTGTGTCTGTGTGATGGAGAGAGAGAGTGAGAGAGAAAGAAAGAGAAGAAATGTGGCAAAAATAGTAACAATTCAGAAATAGATTGTGGTGATGAAAGCGTAACTAGATGATCATACTGTGAACGGTTGACTGTATACCATGGATGATTGTATGTTATGTGCGTGTGTTTGAATAAAACTGAATTAAAAAAATAGTAACAATTCATCTGGTGAAAGACATATAGGTATCTTGTACTATTTTTTCAAATTTTGAAATTTTGAAAATTTCACAATAAAAAGTTGGGTGAAGAAAGATAGATGGCATTCAACTCCAAATTCAATAAAGAAATCACTTTTTAAAGTATGCCAGAAGATCTATATTTCCTAAACAATTTAACTCATACAGTTTCTTCAAATATCATAATTACATGGAACTTTGAATAGGAAGTGAGAGCTGGTAGGTTTGTACAGGTTGGTGTAAAATAGCAACACATCCCAAAGTAATTTAGGCAGAGAATAAAAATATATATGCAGGGCCCCCCTTGAGGAGCTGGGGGAAAATGAGGAAGTGTTGGACTTCCTCACCTGGATTGTTGCTGATGTTGTCACAAATATTGAGGACTGGCGGTTT
>PVKY010013974.1:0-10781 GCA_004027775.1 Bradypus variegatus | reverse complement strand
GTTGAAAGCGATTAAACTGGGAAATTCATCCAGTGCCATGTCTTTCTTCCATTTATCCACTCCCCTCCAGTTTCTGCCAGCCCTCTAGCTTTCAAATAATTACTTTTTATATGTTCTCTAAGAGTTTATTATTGTTCTCTCCGGGGGGCTGGTCCAATACAAGCTACTCCATCATTATAGGAGGAATGCTTGACTGCGAAACTCCAAAGAATAAGGTTTAAAAACAGCTAGTCAAGACTTATGGGCTTCCTGAGAGATGAGAAGGAGGCTGAGTGGACTCTTCTCCATCCTGTATGTGTCTTGATTCCATCAGAGCAGCCTTGATTTCCTATGTTTCATTTGTTGGGTTTCTGTGTGTAATTCTAAAGAGATCTGGCAACTAAAAGAGTTTGAAAATGTGTTTTCAAGGTATGATTCTTGAGCAGTCACACCCTTGAGCCCACAATGACTTCTCCTCTAGATTCATTTACCTTATGTGCTGGTTTGCATACATTATGTCCCCCAGACAAAGCCATATTCTTTAATGCAATCTTGTGGGGCAGACATATTAGTGTTGATTAGGTTGGAAATATTGTTTCCAGGGAGATGTGACTCAATCAGCTATGGGCGAGACCTTTGATTGGATAATTTCCATGGAGGTGTTACCCCACCCATTCAGGGTGGGTCTGAATTAAATCACTGGAGCCATTGAAAGAGTTCACAGACAGAAGGAGCTCAGAGCAGCTATGAGTGACGTTTTGGAGAGCAGCTGTGAGAGACATTTTGAACAGGAACTGTTCTAAGCTAAGAGAGGACAAAATGCCTCAAGAGCAACATTTTGGAGAACACCATTTTAAAATGCAACCTGGAAGCAAGCAGATGCCAGCCATGTGCCTTCCCAGCTAACAGAGGTCTTCTGGATGCCAATGGCCATCCTTCAGTGAAGGTACCCAATTGTCGATGCAGTACCTTGAACACTTTATGGCCTGAAGACTGTAACTTTGCAACCAAATAAACCCCTTAATAAAAGCCAATCAATTTCTGGTGTTTTGCAAAATGGCAGCACTAGCAAACCAGAACATGTTACTTTCTCATCATTTCACAAGGGCCAGGCTGTCAACTCCTGGTTTCAAGCCCTGGCCCCCACCGTATGTGAGAAAGGATTGATGGCCTGTGGGACAGATGTTCCTTTCCAAGTGCTCAAAAAGATCTGCTCACCTGTGAGGCTTTCCTCAGGGCCTTCAGCATTTTGGTCGAATCTCATTTTTAATTTGCCAAGAACCACATAAAATCAATGAAACAGCTTTCAGCTTCTTGCTTGCTGTCTTGTCTTCTCCCTCTTACTCACCCACATCTTAAGAGTTGGATCAAGCCAAGGGGGTTGGTGCGAAAACCCAATGCTTTGTGAAACTCTTGCTTCAGGTCAGTGTTGCCCACTGGGCTTAAGAAACCTCACAAACTGCCACTGGAAAAGTCCAGCCCAGTTACAAAAAGCATGGAACCACAAAACAACATCCACTCGGTTCAACTCAGTGCAGGAGAAGCGGTGATGTTACACAACATAACAGACGAGGTACAGTGTAATCTATCACTAAAACTACTGGGAAAAAAAGAGGCTTGATGGCTGAACACATACCACTGAATTCATCTCACCTGACAACCCAAGAGGATTCACTTCAGACCACACCAGTGACATGGCCAGGAGAGCTGGGGTTGGGAACAGAAGTTTTCACATTTTCCAAGCACTAAACACCAAGACCTCCCTCACTGGCATTGATTTCAGCCACCAAAACAGTTCAACCATACTCGCTAAACTTTTGTGCACACTCATTCATGGGTGCTCACATGATAACATTTATTTCCTTTCCCTCCAAGGCCAAGTAATTTGGGGGAGCTGATGTGGACCAGTTCCAGGCATGTGGCAATGGCCATCTTCTCTCAGTGAGATGTCATTAATGGTTTCCGTGTGACACCTTCCAGCTAGGACTGTACAATTCCAGCAGAGTTTTGGCTTAGTGGCTGGAAACTCACTATTTCGAGCAGGCAGAGATCATTCAATGATGACAACAGAAACATGGCACTGAATGGGACTGTGGTATCGACTGGGTATTACAATCAATGCTCATGGGTAGTACTGCCCAGAACCCCCAGACCTGCACTACTGCACAGGGCCCCTTACCGTGACTGGCAGGGCTGCACGTTGCACCTTCGCACCTGGGGCTCCGGGCGGCTTGCTGGAGGGCAGTCACTGTCGTTCACCAAAGTCATGGTCTTGTTAACAATCCGTGTGCAAGACACGATGGTTCTGCGTTCCCCTGAAAACCAAGCCACAGGGAGCTGAGCGGTGGCAGCCACACACACGGCCCCAGAAAGGCTGTTCAGGTTTGCAGGGGAGGGTTCAGGTGTAACTTTTGATCCATTTTTCATTTAAAGTGACTTGTGATGCTTTATGGGTTGACAGAGAGAAATGAGGGGTGTGTAAGACAGTGCAGTACGGGGCAGGAGAAAGATTCTAGAACAGGATCAGAAAGCGGTAATGCCCCAGATTAGCTGTGACACTGGACAGCTCAGGATTCGTCAAGGCGAAATCTGATTTGGGTCTTTAATGGCACCCAAGACTGCCAATCTTACTATCTCCTCATTTGATCATTAAAGCCTATGCAGATCTGGTCTCAATTAAATACCTGTACTTCAGTCCTCACCAGACAGCACAACTACCCATTATAGATTTCCTACTTGCTGGAGTGGAGAGACACATGGGGAGGCTTGTCTGAAGGTCATGAGCCCTGTGTCCTCCAGCGGGGAGTCCTGGAGCAATGCGAGAACTTGTCAAGCCAACTGCTGCTTATGCTGAAGCACCACCTCCTCTTGGGAAACTTCCTAACCCAACAAGCTGGATGAAAAGCTATGCTCCTGGGTGTTTCCAGTGTACCTTACATGCTGCTAGGCCACAACTTTGTCGAGAGGCCAGCTGAGTGGCATTAGGAGGGGCCCTGGAGCCAGGCCATCACATCATCTCAGGTTTCTGTGCCTTGGTTTCCTCAACTGGGCTATTTATTTAACCCCATCCTCCATTCCTCAATACTATGCCTTAGGGTGCTTTGTGATGGTTAAAATGAATGAATATATAGTCTTTAGAACAAGGCTGGCAAGTAGTTAGCACTTGATATTCATCATATTATTGTTGCAATTATTATTATTCGGGAAATGGGTGATACAAGATTAATAGGACGTCAGGCACCACTCCTTGGATCCCAGACTCCATGCCGGGTCTGTCTGTTTGAGAATCAGCCATGTGGGGATGACTCAAAATCATGGCATTCTGACACCACACCGCCAGCCTCCTACTGCAGCCACCGGCAGCCCCGTGGGGATGAGGCAAGCTTGGAGCCGCTGCAAGCCGGATTCCAGCTTCGGCAGCAGGTCCAACAGCTACAGTCGGGAGCTGCAAGTCTTTGCTGTCATAAAAGCATGTCACCGAGCCAGTGGCGACAGCAGCACTCCAGACCTCCCCAGCCCAGGAAAGCCTGTAACTCCAACTTTGCCGTGCTTAGTCTACAGCAAGTTGTCCAAGAGGAAACTCATTACTGTCTGGGACATGAGTCTGGGCTGGATTTGGAGGTTGGGGGCTGCTAAAGGAAGGTCTGAGGGGGTTGGAGAATCTGAGGGCTGGCAGGGACCCCCAAGGTCATGCTATCCACCATGGGCTGCTTGCGGAAGGCGGAGCACAGGCTGCCCGAGAATGCTTAGCCACGGTGAGCAGGAGGGGCAGTGTCAAATGGGCTCAGTGATGCTATAGCAACAATTCCTCCCCATTGGAAATAAAAGGGATAGGTCACTTAAGTGATCAATCCTGTACATACTGGGCATGTGAAAAATGGCCTTAACTATAAATAGCAGCTCAGGCTTGGGGATGGGGGTTGGGGGGCTTGACCCCTGGTTCCACCCTGTCATCCTGCTTTCTGGGGGGGGGCATTCCAGAGCCCAGGCCAGCCTTCCTTCCTCAGTAAGAGCCGGTCAAAATACACATGTGTCCCGTCTTCTATGGCCCTACTGTGCCCTCTGTTAAGGGGACAAACGACACTGTAAAGCAGAGCAGAGCAGCTTCTGATCACTCCCCCCTAACTCACACAGTGATAAACACCAGGCCTCATTCACAGTGACTCGCCAGCTTAACAGGCTCCTGGGCCCACAGACCCCACAATGGGAGTGAGGTGTGAGCACCCCATTTTAGAGGTGGGAGACTTCAAGCTCAGAGAGAGGAAGTCATTTGCTGAGGTACAGTGGGAAATCGTGGCTCCAGAACTCAGAACGTTTCACCCGACTTCAGGACTTTTTTCTTCCATCTGTGCTGGTTTGAATCTGTTACGTACCCCAGAAAATACTATGTTCTTTTAATCTACTCTTCTGCGGGGAGACCAATTGTGGGTGGGATCTTTTGATTAGGTTGTTTCTATGGAGATGTGACCCCACCCATTCAAGGTGGGTCTTAATTAGTTTACCAGAATCCTTTAGGATTGCCCAGGGAGACAGAGCGAGCTCAGAGTAAACACAGACCCAGACGGTTAGACAGAAATGCCCCAGGAGAAACAAGCAGAGAAGCTAAGAGAGAAGCTAAGATATGTAATCCAGAGTTTGCATCCAGGAGAACCTAAGAGAGAAGCTGAGACAGAAGCCCAGAGACATTCTGGAGAAAGCCACTGAAACCAGAAGCTAAATCTGGGAGAGAAGGACCAGCAGAGCCAGGTATGTGCCTTCCCACATGACAGAGGAACCCTGAATGCAAGCATCCTTTCCTCAGAGATGGTATCTTCCTCTTGATGCCTTAATTGGGACATTTTCAAGGCCTTAGGACTGTAAATTTGTGAACTAATAACCCCGCATTTTAAAAGCCAATCCATTTCTGGTATTGTGCATACTGACAGCTTTAGCAAACCGGAACACCATCTGATCATGGAGTTTGGTTACTGAGGGAAAGCGGATGGGGCATTTGGGGGCAGAGAAGTCTCTGGCGCCCCTCCCCTCCACCGGGCAGCAAGCAGCAGGTGAAGGTCTGTCCTTCTCATGCCCAGGGTCAGCTGGTCAGGCCCTGGAGAAGCTGGCACACTGGCCACACCTCTGCTCACAGGTTAGGGTGAGAGGGCCCCGGGCCGTAGGCCAAGAAGCACGTGGGTACAACTCCGCATTTGCAAGCCTCTGTCCAAGTTTTCTTTGCAGAGATTTTCAGTGGGAAGTGCTGAAGTTGCAGTCTCTTCCATGCCCTGTGTGCCCTGGTGGCTGAGGGCTCTGGATTGACTTCTCCATCCTTCAGCAAAACCCCAAAGCAAACAGGCAGCAGCTTCTCTTAGCACGCCTTCCTGCTCCCCAGCACTCCCCCCCCGTCTCTCCATCAGGCCCCCCCCCAGCTGCTCACCGCCTCCACACTGCACGTTGCATCCTTCCCAGCCGTGGTGACTCCAGAAGAACGGAGAGTCCCGGGGGCTCTCTGGCTCGCTATGATTTTCTGCAGTGTCGTTTACGGGGATGGTGTACTCGTAGTGAATTCCGTAGTTTTGGTCGTGAAACAACAACACCTGGATTGGAAGCGAAATAGAAGGCCACCTTAAAACCCAGCGAAAGCCCATGACCGGCCTGCCCCATGGCTACTGTCAGGCCAGGGGCAGCCAGCTCTTTAGTGGGTTTCAAAGCAGGTTCAACACAGGGAACGCTCCTTTATTTCAGCCTTGGAGTCCCCAGGTCTGCATGCAACCATCTGCAGGGGGGCTCCACTCTTTCCTCCCAGAGAGACCAGTTTAGACTGGGAGTTTGGGGGTGGGGCAGTGTTTTGGGCTCTCATTTTATTTTATGTGGAGAGAGCTGCTCCATGCAGGAAAAACACATGTTCCCACACACTCACGCATGGAGCTGCTTTGGAAGACAGAGGAAACACAAATATCTGGGCTTTTATCTAGAAAGGCATCCAAGCAAGTAGGATTATTCTTTAGCTCTGCCTCTCACCATCCTCTCACCAGTCCTTGCTATGTGCCAATGGGCCAGGGAGCCTGGGGAAAAGCAGGCTCAGCGACCACAGGAGTCCAAGGATGCTAAGCCCTGTGGTCTTTGGGGAGATGCAATTTCTGCTGCCAAGGGAGCTGGGATGATGACAGCCTGGAGGTGGCAGAGGACCAGCTCAGGGCTTTAAGCTGGGGGGTGGGGGTTGAGGGGTCACTCATA
Organism: Bradypus variegatus; assembly: GCA_004027775.1. Classification (NCBI taxonomy): domain Eukaryota; kingdom Metazoa; phylum Chordata; class Mammalia; order Pilosa; family Bradypodidae; genus Bradypus; species Bradypus variegatus. Next base: position 4,589 of record PVKY010013974.1, on the reverse strand, counting down.
TTTTCTGTGAGCCTTCCTAAGCTTGGCGACCCTTTGCATTTAAAATCCTTATGGGTGGTACAGAATGTCAGCTCTTTGTTTGGTAGTATATGTGATGAGCGCTTCCTGCTTTATTTCTCAAAACATGATGGTGCAAAACAAGCTCCGAGTAGAAGTTGAGAGTGGGCTGGCTGTGGATGATGTGTTTTCAGACCAAGCTTGGAAGCAGTGGGCACTGATGGGTGGGTGTAGGCAGCTAGGGAGAATGGGCTAGCAGAGCCTAGGGCAGAACGTTCAGGGCCCAGGGGAAAAATGTGCAAGACACAGAGAGCCACCTTCCTCCCAAGCACCTCTGGGACCTCGATGGGCTTAATTACAGAGTGGGGATGGAGTGCTAAGAGAGACCTAAGTGTAGAAATGTCCACTTCCCCAGGAAATATCCTTGCAGTAATGCATTTGGAAAAATGCCTCCAGTTTAGAAAACTTAAAAAAAAAAACAAAACTATGTTTTAAAAGAAATCTTTATTATCTCAGTATGGGAATGAGACTGGTGAACTGAGAAGCCATATGCAACCGATTTTGTGCTATTTTCTAACCAGGCATAATTTGCATGTGCGTGCAATTGGTTTCAAATGCAGGTCCCCAGGGTTTTACTGGTGCCCCCAGCTCCGCAAGCAATGCTGGGACAGTGGCTTTCTATTGTGAGGCAGAGAGGTCCCTTCCTTCTCATTTCTGGGTTTAAAAACACGAAGTAGTAGTCATATTTCAAGAGTGAATAATCAGTAATATTAAGTGACGGTACAGAACTTCAGCCATGCCACTAGCTGCTGTATCTGAGTTTTTTTTTTGTCTTGGCCCAAATGAAACCAGCTTGTGCATTTGCTTTAATAGGCTGATGATTTGTTCAGTTTATGAAACTTTTGGGAAAAGCAGAGAAATAAACTCATCTTAGTGTTTGCTGGACAAAACAAATTTCATTTGCTAATAGAAGATGTTTCTACAAGAATTTTATCTTCCCTTTTGCCTCTTCTTTTTGCCCCTCTGAATAATGTCTTTAAGATCAGACACAACTCCCAGGAATGAGCCTGGCCCTGGCATTGAGGGACTGAAAATGCCTTATTGACCAAAAGGGGGAAAAGAAAGGTAACAAAATAAGGTTATAGAGATGGAAGAAGATGGTGTTATAGAGAGGAGTGGAAGCTAGTTAGTCCCCCTGGAGCAACTAATAAACACCCAGGAACAACTAGTAAATGATCTGGAATAACTGCTGGGGGACAACGTGACTGTCCACACATCATGCACCAATCTGGATTGGGAGGAATGCCTGAGATCGCGGTGTGGAATCTGTGAGTAGAAACTGTGGACTCAAGCTGGGAGACCGCTTCCCCCATGGCACCCTGAACTGCAAAGCCTCACTGTGCTAGAGAGCAGCACTCTCTGAACAAGCAAATATATCTCAGTCCAACTCCAACTGGGGTTTTAATTGGCAAATGTGGACTGCTCAATGCAAGCTGCAAATCCCCAACAAGCAGACAGAGGCTTTTAGTGACGACTGACCTTGAAGAGCCAGAGGACTTCTCTGTCCTGGGATGGGAAGCCCAGAGGACTGGGTGCTATCTCTGGCCAATAGGTGAAACTGAGGGCCATGGGCTAGCCCTGAAAGGGAACTTTCTGTCCCTTTTTCTCTCTCTCAACCTGAGCAGCTCAGTGGAGAAAGCATCAACCATTTTCAGTTCATAGTGCTCTGACTCAGACAAGAGTGGAGATAGCAGAGACAGAGAGACAAAGAACCTATTTAAATGCAAATGATAACTCCCTAGGGGGTGTATCTTCCCTAAGAGGAAGGAGGCCTGCCATTCAGAACCAGACTCCAGAGCCTGGGGGAAAAAAAGCTAAAACAGCAACTAAGTGGGCCACACCTCCTTACACCACTCAGGAATGACAGGCTGACAGGCACCACCTGCTGGGCAGGTTAGGAAAAACACAGTGGCTTGAGGCCTCACAGGTGTGTCAATATTCGAAGACACACCCTCAGGGAAACCTGATACTGAATATTATCCCCTTCTGGGACCTGAGCCCATTCTGGTCTGAAAAATCCTGAAGGGGGTAACTAAGGAAACCAGATGCCTATACAACATAAAACTACAATCTACACTAAGAAAAATGAAGCTATGACCCAGTCAAAGGAACAAACTTACACTTCAACTGAGATACAGGAATATAAACAACTAATGCTAAATCACTTCAAAAAGTTTAGGGACGATATGGCAAAAGAGGTGAAGCATATAATGAAAACACTGGGTGTATATAAGGTAGAAATCGAAAGTTCAAAAAAACAACTGGCAGAATCTATGGAAATGAAAGGCACAACACAAGAGATGAAAGACACAGTGGAGACATACAACAGCAGATCTCAAGAGCCAGAAGAAAACACTCAGGAACTGGAGAACAAGACACCTGAAATCCTACACACAAAAGAACAGATAGGGAAAAGAATGGAAAAATATGAGCACTGTCTCAGGAAATTGAATGACAACATGAAACACATAAATGTACACATCATGGATGTCTCAAAAGGAGAAGAGAAAGGAAAAGGGGCAGAAGCAGTAACAGAGGAAATAATCAATGAAAATTTCCCATCTCTTATGAAAGACATAAAATTATGGATCCAAGAAGCACAGCATACCCCAAACAGAATAGATCTGAATAGGCCTATACCAAGACACTTAACAATCAGATTATCAAACATCAAAGACAAAGAGAGAATCCTGAAAGCAGCAAGAGAAAAAAGTGATCCATCACATACAAAGGAAGCTTGATAAGACTATGGTGCAGATTTCTCAGCAGAAACCATGGAGGCAAGAAGGAAGTGGTGTGATATATTTAAGATACTTAAAGAAAAAGAAAACAACCAAGAATCCTATATCCAGCAAAACTGTCCTTCAAATATGAGAGAGAGCTTAAAATATTCTCAGACAAACAGACAATGACAGAGTTTGTGAACAAGATACCTGTGCTACAGGAAATACTAAAGGGAGCACTCCAGGCAGATAGGAAAAGACAGGAGTGAGAGGTTTGGAACACAATTTTGGGAGATAGTGGCACAGCAATGTAAGTGCATTGAATAAAGCTAACTGTGAGTATGGTTGAAAGAGGAAGTTTAGGAGCATGTGGGACACCAGAAGGAAAGAGGAAAGATAAAGACTGGGACTGTATAACTCAGTGAAACACAGAGTGTTCAACAATTGTGATAAAATGTACAAATATGTTTTTACATGAGGGAGAACAAATGAATGTCAACTTTGCAAAGTGTTAAAAATAGGTCAGTATTGGGGGAAAAATATAGTCAATGCAAACTAGAGACTATAGTTAACAGAAACATTGTATTATGCTTCCTTTATTGTAAAAAAGGCAATATACCAAAGCTAAATGCCTATAAGAGGAGGATATAAGGAAGAGGTATGGGATTCTTGGCATTGGTGATGTTGTCTGACTCTTTTATTGTACTTTAATTTTATCTTTTCTTTTGTTACTTTTTAGCTGTCACTTTTTTCTTTTTCTTTTGTCTCTCTACCTTTTTTGACTGTTTCTCTGTCTTTGTGGAAGAAATGGAAATGTCCTTATATAGATAGTGGTGGGGGTGATGAATGCATAACTATGTGACTGATTATACAGGGAACCATCGATTGTTTAATTATGATCGAATGTATGGTGCTTGAACAAAAATGCATTGAAAAAACTCAGAGACACGAAATATAAGTTAACAGGATATAGAACGAGTCCAAAGAATGGGGAGCAGTTGCCTATTATGAGCAAAATGTTCAACTAGGTTGAACTAAGATGTTTGGAAATGGATGGAGATGACAGTGCTGAATGGTGCGTGAATGTGGTGCAAAGGGTAAGCTCAGAGTCACATGTCACCAGAAGGAAAAGATAGGAATGCATAAAACAGTGAATCTTGTGGTGGGTAATGTCAGTGATTAACTGCACAAATATTAGAAATCTCTTTCATGAACCAGAACAAATGTATGACACTATAACTAGAAGTTAATAATAGAGGGGCATATAGGGAAAAAATATATACCTATTGCAAACCATATACTACAGTTAGTAGTAGTTTAACGTTCTTTCATCAACAGTAACAAATGTACTATATCAAATGTACTATGAATCAGTAATGGAGGGGGGCATGGTTAGGGGTATGGGAAGATTTGAGTTTCCTTTTTTTTTGTCTTTCTTTCTTTCCTGGAGCAATGAAAATGTTCTAAAAATTGAAAAAATATAATTGTGGTGATGGATGCACAGCTGTATGACGGTACTGGGGGCAATTGATTGTATGCTTTGGATATTTGGAAACTTGTATAGTATGTGAACAATCTCAATTAAAAAAAAATAAGGCTATAGTGGCTAAGAGATTTCAAATAGAGTCAAGAGGCTGTCCTGGAGGTTACCCTTATGTAAGCTCCAGTTACATATGCCCAATGGCCACAGTATGCCAAGTCCTAACCAACAGTAGTCCCCAAAATACCTAGGTCCTTGTCTGAGACTCTATAAAAGTTTTACTCACTAAGTTTATTTTTCAGAAACTTAAATCCTCCAGAGTGTTCCTA
>PVKY010013973.1:0-10930 GCA_004027775.1 Bradypus variegatus | reverse complement strand
TGGGTGGACTGATGGATGGATGGATGGGCAGATGGACAGGCAGATGGATGGACGGATGGGTGGATGGATGGATGGATAGTTCACGTGCATGATTTCAGTCATTGTTCACAATTGCCAAAAAGTGGAAACAAACTAAATGCCCATTGACAGGATGAATGTAGAAACAGAATGTCATCCCTCCAGACAATGGAATATTATGCAGCTGTGGAAAGGAGTGGAAGTTCTGATTCATGCTATAACATGGATGAACCTTGAAAACATGATGCTGAATGAACGGAACCAGACACAAAAGGCCGCCTAGTGTATGATCCCACTTACATGAAATGTCCAGACCAAGCAAATCCCTAGAGACAGAAAGCAGATTGGTGGTTGTCAGGGGCTTGGGGGAAGGGAGGGAGGGAGGGACTGCTAAAGGGCAAGCATTTCTTTTTGGGGTGATGAAATGTTCTAAATTGGAGTGATGGGTGGTGAAATCTGGGCATATACTTAAACCCACTGAATTGCATGGTGTGTGAATTACATCTCAATTAAAAAGCTCAATAAAAAGAAGGAAAAAAAAAAGGAACATGGACATCCCTTCAATGAGAGGCAGTGAGTTTTCCCTGTTTTCCCTGTCAGTGAATCTGGCTGGGTCTGGGATGGCTTCGGCCAGGGCAGTACAGATGGGACGCTCTGCCAGCTCAGGCTGAAACTCCGAGGACTGCCAACTTCTATCTTGCTTTCAGGGTGTCGTGGGCCACCATGTAAGAAATCCAACTGGGCTCTAGGGGTGACCCATTGAGAGGACCCAAGGCTGCCCAGAGAAAGACAGGGGCCAGCTGAGTCCAGGCCACTGCCATCTTCAGCTGCGTGAATGTCCCAGCACCCTTTCTGGTTTCATTTACTCACCTGCACTGCCCAGGTAGCCTTCTGGCCCTGTGTGCCCAATGACTCCTTGAAACAAGGTGAATGAGATGGAGGGATGGAATTTTAAATAGAATTTAATTTTAAATGTAAATTTACAAACAGAAGCAGTCTAAAATATCTTGCTGCTGTTCAATGCAACTTTGTTTTGTTAAACCGTGGAAAATTTAGCAGCCAAATTGCAATATGCTGTGAAGTACAAAATACACACCAGGTTTTGAAGACTTAGCATTAAAAAATGACTTGTGAAATATCTCCTTGATGACTTTTACATATTGACTACAATGTTGTTTGTAACATTTGGAAGCCCCCGCTGTGTGTCCCATTCCATATGGGGCTGTTTCCCTCCCCTCCAGAGGGAACCACTGGCCTTGCTTTTCTTTTCGGTTCCATCGTATTTGTAGCACCCCTAAATAACATATCAGCTACTTTAGTTGGGTTTGCATTTTATGAAAATGGATCCATACCATATGTATTCTCCTGTAGTTTGCTTTCTTTGCACTCTGTTTCATTTGTAGATGATGGTTGCTGTGGTGCGTTCCTTTTCACTGCTGTATACTATTCCACTGGGAATAAACACCAAGGTATTGGTCTGTTATCAGTGGATTGTTTTCAGGTTTTGTTTTCCTATTATTACAAACAACAAGGGGTTCAAAACCCAAATCAGACCTCTTCTTTCTCCTTCTCACTGGGTGAGAAATTGAGTCAGCCCTGGACCCGAGGCCTTCAGTGCCACAGCCTGCAAGGAACTGCATCCTGCCCACAATCACGAAAGGATCCTGCCCCAGTTGAACCCCGGGAACACCTTCATTGTATCCTCGAGAAACCCTGAGTCTCGGTGCCCAATTAAACCGTGCCCAGAGGTGACGATTGTGAACTCTTTCCAGCCACTATGATGGGAGGATATTTGTTACACGGCAATAGATAACCAGTATACTCATGTTATATTACATATGTTTCCTTGTTAAATATCTGTCTCGTCCACCAGACTGGGGGTCTCCTTCATTCCTTCCCCTAGGAAAGCCCCCCCATCCCTATGTCTATATGGCTCATCTCTTCACTCTCCGAGTCTTGCTCAAATGTCAACTTCTCCAAGAGGTCCAAAATACATCCCGAAGCCCACAGCCTGCTTTATTTTCCCAGGACACTTATCACCTTGCAAGATACCATGTAATTTACTTATTTGGTGTGTCGGGTTCTTATCTGCCCCCCCCCCACTCTGTCATGCCAGTTCCCCAAGGGCAGGGATCTGTCCCTGTCACGGCCGGAACCCAATGTTTACTAGGATTTCCTTTCTCCATCCGCCCTTCCCACCCACAGCTGCAGGCTAACAGCCCTGTGGATCGTCCACTGCCCCGACTGCAGATTGGATGCAGTGTTCGGGGCTCCAGGTTCCCCAATTCTGAGCCTAGATCCCAGGTTGGGCCTCCGAGCTCTTGGAATCTGGGTTCCCGGCTCCGCGATCGGGGCTCCGGGAGATCCGGACTCCGGAATTCGGATCCGGCCTGGAGACCCGGGTCGGGAGCCAGCAGTCATCCGTTGGGATGAGATTTTGAAAATCTGGCGGGAAAATCTGGCGCGGAGCGGGGGCGGCGGTCCTGGGGGGAGAGGGAGAGGGGGGCAGGGGGAGGAGCTCCCCCCGGCTGGACCGTCCCGGGCGCCGGGATTCGTCGCCCACACCCCCCTCACCCCCCAAAGCAGACCGCAAACCGGCCATCAGCTTTCACGCTGCAGAAGATTCCGCGTTCGAATCCCGCCCCCATCGGGGGTCGCCGGGCGTGTGCCCATCCTGGAAATGGACCCCGAGCCCCCTGCAGCGGGGGTGGGGGGCGCCCAGGCCGCAGCTCTCGTCGCCCCGCCCGCTCAGCGCCAAAATTTAAAAATTGCCCAACACCTCCCCTCCTGCGCACGGGGAGCGGGGAGCCCCGGGCCCCACCCTCGGGCCGCGCGGGGCTTGCTGGGACTTGGAGTCCAGCACCCCATCTTCCGGGGGAGGGGGTGTCCCTCGAGACCCCGCCCAGCGCCGCGAGAGGTGGGAGGGGAGTGGTTGGAGACCCCACCCCGCATCGGAGAGACTGAGACCCAAGCCCGCGCAGACAGGACGGGAACAGCATTCCGGGTGGATGGAACCGCACGGCAAAGTGTGGGAGACTCGTGGGAACTTCGAATAGCCAAGAGGGGGCAGGAATTGGGTGGGACCCTGCGGTGCTTGAGTGGCAGGCTAGTGGCCGGAGCGGTGGTCAGTCGATAGCTTCGACGGGGAGGGGGAGGCAGATAAGTTTTTTTGGGGTGAGGGTAGGAAAAAGTGAGGCCAAGCTCCCCCAAAGTCCGGCTCTATTATTTATTTAAAATTTTGCTTTAAACTCCTCTCAGTTTACCAAGTGTCTTTTGTATTTTATATTCCAAGCATCTGGGAGAAAGAAAGCTTATGGGAGCCACATGTACCAGGTAACTTTTGAGGAGACCAGAGAGTCATATTGTAGCCAAGGACTACCACCTGTCTGGATTCTGAGGCCCTTGCCTTCTGGTGACAGGGGAAGGCTGGTCAGTGTTGTGCTTTCAAGACAAGTGAGCACCCAGTGGAGACTTTCCCCTCTGTGCCCTTCTGGAAAGAGAATGGGATTCTCCCTGTGATCTGTGGGGGGCCCTGAGGAGGGCTGTTTGAGCCTGGACTAGGCAGAAGGAACACCTGGCAATTTTCAAAGGGAGAGGAAGGGGTTCTTAGCCTGGGGAGAGGCGTGATTCTGCCCATGAGAGACGTCTGGACAATGTCCAGGGACATTGTTGATTGTCAGAACTGCAGGGTGGGGTGGGCTTGTCCCCGGCACCCAGTGAACTAAATGCTCCACGGTACCCAGGACACCCACACCGCCGAGAATCACCCAGCTCCAGGTGTCCACAGTGCAGAAATCCAGAAGCCCTGCTCGGTAGATTTTTCTGGAATCATAGAACATAAGTTCATTTGAGGCTGGCTTCTTTCACTTAGCATGTGTCAATACTTTACTCCCCACTTTTACTTTTTTCTAAACTAAAAACATTAAAAGATTTTGTTTTTTATTATAGACTATAAATTCACACATGGAGAAATGGTGCTATGTAAGTGTGCAAGATATGAAGAGATCACCGTATGGGTTTCTGCACCTTTAATAGTAACCCTAAGGACCACCGACATAAGGTTGCAAGTACTAATTTGAAACGCTAGGTTATACAAGTGGGGAAACTGAGGCACTAGAAAGCAACTCAAGGTCTCAGAGCAGCCGGGCTGGTTTTAGGAAGCCAGGGGGATGGGCTCTAGAGGACCTCACCCTACATCAGTCCTTTAACCAAAAGCTAGCGAACAGAGCAGGAAATTGGGCGGGAAGGGGCAGCCCCCTCCACCGTCCCCTAACGCGGCTGGGAGACTGGGAACTACGACTCCCGGGATGCCCCGCGCGCGCGCCCCGGGCGGCCGGACTACGAGCCCCAACGTGCCGCGCGGCGCTGCGCAGCGCGCGGATCGGCGGCGAGCGGCGCCATCTTGGCAGTCGGCGGCGCGGGATTGAATGAGCCCGCGGAGCCGCGGGCCGCCGTCGTGAGCCGCGCAGGCCCCGGAGCCGCCGCCATGGCCACGCCGCTGCCCGGCCGCGCGGGCGCGGGGTCCGCCACGCCGCTGTCGCCCACGCGCCTGTCGCGGCTGCAGGAGAAGGAGGAGCTGCGGGAGCTCAATGACCGCCTCGCGCACTACATCGACCGCGTCCGCGCGCTCGAGCTCGAGAACGACCGGCTTCTGCTCAAGATCTCCGAGAAGGAGGAGGTTACCACGCGCGAGGTAGCCTGGGCGCCGGGGGGTGTGGGCTGGGCGGGCCCCGCCTCCTGGGAGGTCCCAGGGGTCCCGGGGCGCCCCCCTCCCGAGTGAGGGGTGCAGACGGGACGGCGCGCCCTCGAGGGGTCCCCAGGGAATCTCAGCGGCGCCCTTCGCGAGGAGGCAGACTGGGCGGCCCCGCCCTCTCAGCGGTCCCCGGGAAATATCAGAGGCTCCTGAGGGGTGCGGACTGGGCAGGCCCCGCCCGCCGAGGGGTTCCTGGGAATCTGGGGTCCACCCCCGGAGTGAGGGGTGCAGATTGGGCAGGCCCTACCCACCAAGGGTCCCTGGTGAATTTAGGGGGCCCCTGGAATGAGGGGTGCAGACTGGGCAGGCCCCGCCCACTGAGGGGTCCCTGGGAATCTGGGGGGCCACCCCTGGAGTGAAGGGTGCAGACTGGACAGGCCCTGCCCACCGAGGGGTTCCTGGTGAATTTCAGGGGCCCCTAGAGTAAGGGGTGCTGACTGGGCAGGCCCCGCCCTCCAAGGGGTCCCTGGGAATCTTGGGGGCCACCCCTGGAGTGAGGGGTGCAGACTGGACAGGCCTCACCCTCCAAGGGGACTCGGGAATCTCGGGGGCCTCTGGAGTAAAGGGTGCAGACTGGAGCGGGCCCTGTACTTAGACGAATCTCCAGGGGTTTTCGGGGCCCTCTTAGTATGAGCCAGCGTAGGCCCTGCCTCTAAGGGCTTTGGGGTGTTAGGTGTTCAGGGGAAAATTTGGGGGGGTGTATCTGGTCTTTGAAGGGATGGGGAAGCTCAGGTCCTCCAAGGGGGCGCTGAGGAGGAATGGAGGGTTTGGGGGGTCCCCAGGGTGGGTCACGGGGTCTCACTTTTCTGTGGAACTTCTAAGGGGTCCCGTGCTGAATCCTGGGGAGTTCTGTGACTGGGGTGGGGGTTGGTCTGATTGAGGCCTGGGGTGAAGGGTGCATCAGGAGGGGGCTTATGCCTCTGGGGACCCACAGGAAATTTGGGAAGCCCTTAGTTGGGCCTCATGGGACCCCAGTGATTCAGGGTCAGGAGCCAGCTTGAACCCATCCCAAGGGGGAGTTATGAGGTCTTGGGGTCAGCGGGCAAAAGTTTTGGGGTTCTGGGCAGACCTTGGGACTTCACTGCTCATAGGGAGAAAGGACTAACCCCCCCGAGGGGGGGATATTGGGGATCCCCTGCAGTGGTCTCGGGCCTCTCGTGGGATCTGCACTGGGGTCGGGGGCCATGGCTGAGAACCTACCCCCCAGGCCCAGCCAACTCGGTTGCTCTTTCCTGCCCCCTGCCACGCCCAACTCAGGGGCAGGTCCTCGGAATCAGGGAGTCTCTGAGATGGGGGGTCACGGGGCTCCGGCCCATGCTGGGGGTCTGAGGTCCCATTCCCACAGCTGAAGCCAGAGCTCAGCACCTTAGGGCTCTGCTTCCCGAGCCCCAGAACTGGCCAAGTGATGGAGTGGCGTGGGGGGGCACGGGGTCACCCCTGTGTGATCTTGGAGAAGGCACCGGGGCTCTGCGGGTCCCCACGGCCCCGTCTGCAACCTGAGAGCAGCACGCCCACCTTTTCAGGGGTGTTTCTGAGGCCAGAGTGAGTTACTGCCTGTGTAGAGTGAAACAAGCCACCTGTCTGGGTGGCGGGATTGTTTGTTTCCCAGCTCCCTGGCACGTTTCAGCATCTAAGACTTGTTGGAGTGCAAGACTAGCACAGGTGTGAAGGGGGTGCTGGTGGGGGTCCCACACCTGCCCCACTGTGCGCCCCCGGGGCCAACGTGCTGCGATTGCCATGGGGCAGCTGGGAAGTGGGGACCTCCAGTGAGCTGTAGAGACGGGGTGGCCTGGGGTGGCCTTGATCTTCAGAGGCGGGCAAGGTGTGGCTGGTTCAGGGAGCAGCCCGGCAGGAAGTGGGCATTGGGGGGCAGGGTGCACCCAGGAGGTTGCTGGGAAGGGGGTGCCTGCTGCGAGGGCTGTGGGCGTGTCGCACAGTTTGCACTTTACCCTTAGACCAGAGGTTTCCACGTGGGGCGGTCCTGCCCCCCCTGCCAGTGACATAGGGCGACGTCTGGAGACATTTTGGTTGTCACATCTGGGGAGGGGGTGCTCCTGCCTCAGTGACAGGGGACAGGGACGTGGCTGTAGAGCGTGAGGGGCCACTTAAGGAATAGCCTGAAAGTTCGTCATTGGAAATCTCACACGTAAAACACCAACTTGTAATAAAAATTAAAGCTCTGCACCCGATACCCATAGGCTGAAGCACTTCTCAGCCCCCCTTTTCCCTTCCGTAAACGTTCTCTTGCTAGCACACGTGCACAAACCCAGAACTGCATGTTGATCCCGCAGCTTCTCCTTTTGACACTTGTCGATGTCCTCCTTGCTGTCCTGGGTGCCTCTCCCTGAAGGGTCTCCTGGGAGGCAGGGGGGTGGGGAGCAGGGCAGCCCAGTCCAGGGGTGAGGTTCTGAGGGGACGGAGAGTGGGATGTCACCCCAAGGTACCTTCCCTACCTGGGTTTTGAGTTCCTCGAGGGGAGGAATCTTGGCCACTGTTTTTCTCCCACCCCCAGCTCTGGGGCTCTGTGCAGCCTGGGGACTCTGACCCTCTGGGGGCCAGGCTGGGGGGCCTCGTGGGATGAAGTGGTCCCCGAAGTGGTTTCCTGTGAGGGTGCTCGGGAGCTGGCATCTGGATTTCACCCACAGAGTGAGTTTGCCCCCAGGGGACATCATCCCATAGCTGTGTGGCCAGTCCCCACACTGGGTGTCTGTGGGACCCCCAAAAGGGCATCTCGGGTGATTGGAGGCCGCTCCTCCCTGCCCCCAGGTCAACACGTGCTGGCGCATCTATTGGGATCCTGCACACTTGGCACTGCAGGAAAAGACTAAACACAAGGCCCAAACTCGGGGCCAGGTGCCCTGCTGTGCAGCACAAGCGCGCGGGGACAGCTGACACGTGTGTGGGGACAGCTGGCTGCTCCTGGCCCGTGGCCCAAAGGGGCCCCGGCCTTTGCCCCCTGCTTGGTGAGGATTTTCTAGATTAGGATGGTGCTGCAGACTGGGGGTTCCACAAACTTTTATGGTGAAGGGCCGGGTAGCCGTTGTTTTTCGTGATGTGTGAGCGCAGCTGCCCCTGATGATATATGAGCAAAGGGACACGGCTGTGTGCCAATAAAACTTTATAGACACACATGAACTTGAATTGACTGTGATTCACCTGTGTCATGAAATTTTTCCTCCCACCTCCCCCGACCATTTAAAAATTTAAAAACCATCCTGGGCTGACAAGCTGGACAAGGACAGGTGGAGGACTGGAGTTTGCTGACCCTGGCTACAGAGAACTGCCTTGTTAAGACAATAGATAAAAGCACGCACACAGAAACCCAGCACACTGCAGGCAAACTTAAGTGCTTTAAGCAAGACACCCCAAGATTGCAGAGAGAGTGTACCCCCGGAGCCTGGAGCAGATTCTGGGCTGGGGTGAGGGGAGCGAGGTCCTAGCCTGGAACATAAACACCAAAAAAGTTGGTCTTTGAGATGACCCCTATATGTGTCTATGATAAACTTATTTTTTTAATGTAGTTTTATGGAGATGTATTCATACTCTGTAGAAACCATCCGAAGTTTACAATCACTGGCTCGTGGTGTCATCACATGTGCATACAACCTCACCATCAATTTTAGAGCATTTTCATTACTCCAGAAGAGAAAAGAAAGCCCACATCCTCCCATACCCTTTATCCCCCCCAGTATTGACCCCTAGTATTGGTGTGCATTTGTTACTGTTGATGAAAGAGTATTAAAATATTACTGCTAACTATAGTCCATAGTTTCAGTAAGTACATTTTTTCCCCATAAACCCCTCTGCTATTAATTCCTTCTAATGGTGTCATACGTTTGCTCTAGTTCATGAAAGAACTTTTTTATATTTGTGCAGTAGATCACAGACATCGTCCGCCACGAGATGCACTGTGTTGTACATTTCCTCCTTTTAGCCTCCAGCTTTCCTCCTGGTGACGTACGTGACTCTAAACTTCCCCTTCCGCCCACACTCACCATTCAGCACTGTTGATTATTCCCACGGTGACGTGCCACCGTCACCTCTGACCATTTGCAAACGTTCTAAGCTTTATGTTTTTAGAACAGTTTTCAATGTACAGAAAATTGAGACCATATTAGAGAGTTCCCGTACAGCCCACACCCCGTTGCCTCTGTTGTGAACCATCCTACAACGGCAGGGGAACATCCCTCACAATTAACAGACCCGCATCGAAACACCATCGTTACTGAATCCACACTGGATTTGGCCAGCCTCAGTTTCTCTCTCATGCCCGGGACGCCGTCCATGGCATTGGGTCGTGTCACCTTGGTGGTGGCCGCGCTCAGACTTCTGGGCTGACCTTGGCGTGTTGTCGGAGGAGGACACACGGGGGCTGGCCTGACGTTTCTCTTGTGCGGAGACTCGGGTGTTACAGGGTGAACGAGATTTAGTGGAATATTTAAAAAATCAAAACTGACGGTTGTTAATGGTACAGAGTTTCATTACAGAGGTATCAAAGAATGTCGGAAATAAGTAGTGGTGATGGCTGCACAACAGCAAATGTAATTAATGCCTCTGAATTGTAGATTTAAAAGTGTGGGAAATTTTGTGTTTTATATGTAAATATGTCACTGATCTTTTTAACAAAGATTTAAATTAAAGTCTTAATTTAATTAAAGATGTAAATTAAAAAGGCTAAGGATTTTTAAAATGGCAAAGTTTGTTATATATTGTACCATTTTAAAAATTGAAAAAAAGGGTGAAAAACATGAATGCAAAAAAATCCACGATGAAGCGAAGTATCAGAAACTTAAATGTAGCGTCCGTTGCATTGCAGATTTAAAAACTCTGATGCTTTGTTCATGGTGAGGGAAAGTGCAGGAGCCAGAGCCCCTGAGCCCGCACTTTATGGGGGGCGGGAGGCATGGACCCCTGCCGCAGCGTACAGGACCCCACCTTGGGTTTGGGGAAACTGAGAAGCAGGTCGTCCCCGTCCCCTGAGAGGTGAGACAGCAGAGATGCCGAGAGGACGCGGGGTCCCTGGCTGCCCTGGGCCCCTCATGGTGAACGGGGTTTATGCCAGAGGTCAGCTCCCAGAGGGCAGCCACCTCTGTGGCAGGAGGACCCTGCCCTGCATGTCTCGGGGGAGGGGGGTGGCCAACCTCAGCAGGCTGCCCTCAGCCCCTTAGCCAGCTGTTCCGGGCCTCAGTTTCTCTGTAAAATGGGGCTAGGCATGTCTGTACCCTGCCAGCATGCAGGACAAAGTGAAGGGAGCTGCTGGATGGAGGCGGGTGAGAAGTTGGAGGCGCATACTGGGTTTCAGGTTCCCCCTTGTTCCCATGTGCCCAGGACCCTGTCAGGGTGACACCAGTGTCCTCCGTCACAAGACACACTAGCAACATGGAGGCAGTGCTTTTTGCAGGGGAAAAAACACGTTTTTTTTTCCCCTGGAAAATTAATTCATTTCTTTGGAGAAGAAGAAAACATTAGATTAGTGGTTTGTAACCAGGGCTGTTTCTGGCCCTCCCCCAGGGACCCTTGGTGACATCTGGGGACTTTTGTGGTTGACACGACTGGGGGGCAGGGGTGCTCTTGGCCTCAAAAGTGGGGGAGCCCCAGGATGTTGCTCATACCCTGCCAGTGCCCATGGTGGCCCCACCCCAGAGAACCATCTGGCCCCAGTGTCAGTTGTGCCGAGGGGGAGCCCACTGTTAACCTTTTGTAATAAGCTGAGTTTGCTCTCACTCACAGTACACCGGGATGAATGCCCGATGGGTGAGATGGCGTAAACTAGGGCGGCCCCCAGCTTCTGGGGTTCACCTCCCCTCCCCCCACTCAGTTTGTGTATTTAAATGTGTGCAGCCTCCAGGGACTGGGGCAATGTCTGAGGACATTTGTGGGTGTCACGACTGGGGAGGGGGGTGCTCCTGGCATCGAGTGGGGGTAGCCCAGGGAGGCTGCTCAGCACCCCCCAGTGCCCAGACGCCCCTACCCCAGAGAAAGATCCGGCCCCGATGTCAGCAGCGCCGAGGGGAGAGACCCTCGATTAGTTCCGATTTTCTGATTTCAGAAAGTAGGAACAGGGACACATGTGTGGCAGCCACACTTTGTATAGCCACGGCAGCATCTCCGGTCTGTGGCCGTGCCTCCCCCACCCTCGCTGCCCTGGAAGGTGTGGCT
>PVKY010013972.1:0-10790 GCA_004027775.1 Bradypus variegatus | reverse complement strand
AACATTGATAGCCAATTCTCCTGCTGTCTTCTCAGGGTTCCCTTTGATTTCTTGGACTACCCTTCCTACAGGTAGCACACAGCAGAGTTGGTCATAATCCAAACTCACAATCCCAGGCTGGGTAGGTCTTGGCATTTCTTCAGTCCCTTCGTGGGTGGTCTGTGATACATGCCTCTTTATAAGTAGAAGTAATAAGGATAACTAACATTATTGAACTTCTATTATGTGCTAGGTACTATTTTGAGTACTGTGAGAAGGCTGTAACTTAGTATCACATGAACTGTCCTATCATACCCAGGATCTGGCTCCCGAACCTGCACTGAATAACAGGGCTCCATCTGAATATAATGACATGAAAAACACCTACTACTTGTCAGGCATTGTCATAGTCCATTATCTTATAACTACGGTGACATGGGTCATTTCTCAACTAGAATATTTCCTTCTTCCACTTTTAGTTCTGGTCTGAGCCTTGAGGATTCAAAGAAATTAATAGCTACTACCAGCGATCCCAAAGTAAAGAAAACCCCAGCTGACCAACCAAAATCCCTGCTTCCTTCAGAGGCCTCTCCTATTAGAATAGTTCAAATAGTTCTCCAGTCAGAGTCTAAAGAAGCAGCAGTGCAGATACTATCACCTGTTAAAAAAGAAGACCATGAAAGCCGAGATAAGGCAGAGCCAAACTTCTCCAAATCTACAGAGCCCCTACTTTCCTCAGCTAGCAATACTCATGAGCTTAGCACCGTTCTTCCCATCAAGTGCCCAAAGAATGAGGATCTCCTGGAACAGAAACCAGTTGCCTCTGCTGAACAGGAGTCTGAGAAAGAGAATCACCTCACCTCAGCTTCTAATTGTGACAAAAATGAAAGCCAAGGTGCTTTAGTTATATCCCCAACCCAACCCAAGAGTCCTGGAGTGGAAAAACCAATGATGAAGCCCATGGTAGAAGCAGGTCCTCAGGAGACCACTGTGACAAAGTCTCTATCAACTCTTGTTGATCAGAGCCCAGAAGGCCTGAAGAGGAAATCTTCTCTCACTCAAGAAGAGCTCCCTGTGAGTTGGGAGAAAAGACCCCGTGTCATTGAGAATCGCCAGCACCATCAGCCATTTCCAGTCTCGCCACAGCCCTTTCTCAATAGAGGGGACAGAATCCAGGTGCGAAAAGTACCACCTCTCAAGGTAAGAAAAAGTGGGGAGAATTGAAAAGGAGAAATGTTCTGAACTTTTAAGTTTTTGGTCATACCTCCTAAATGTCAGGTAATTTGTGATATTTCTTAAAGCAGTTATATATATTTGATAAGCATGTAACTGTGATCTTTATAAGAATAAAGTTATTGCTTGCCAGGAAACATTTGGACCTGGCTTCCCAAAGATCTTTATAGATGTTTGGAATAAGTAAGAGACTTGGGTATCTAATATCCTTCCCCCTCCTTCCCCCCATGGCGGCTACTTTTAATGTTTTATATGACGAGGCCATTGGTATTGTCAAGAGATCATCTTGGTACCAAGAGCCATGACGTTTAAGTGTGCTTTGGCCCTTCTCTTGCTGTCATAACTGATTTGATGCTCTATGGTTCCCTCTTACTAAAGGAGATGTATGTGGCTGGCATGGGTCACTACTGGTCACTTGAAGGACATTGGTAAGATGGATTAGCCTTACCAAGCTCTACTCCAGAGCATATGGCAATAACTCCCATTTAGCCCTATATTGCTGCATGTAAGATCTTTCAAATTCCTATAGTCAAAGTGTCTGTGACTCTGTTGATACATAAAGGCTGCATCCAACAGAGGTGAGCCATTTAAAATCCAAGCATGTTTTTACACCTGACGTTGGAGTTATATTAATACTTGGGTTTGTGGTTAGTGTCATTTGTAGTTCATTCATTCATTTCATAGATAGTGTTGCGTGCCCACTATGAGCCCAGGCACTGGGTATCGTCCATTCACATGAGAAAAATAAGCCAAATGGAAAAATTTTCCCCCTGTTCATTTAACTTGGATGAATCAAAGTTATATCAAGAAATATCCCTTGGAAACATTTAATTACTTGTACTTGATCCATCTTATGTAGTACTTGACCCCCTCTCTCAATGTTCTTCTTGATACTAATGGTATGACATTCTTCATTTTTTAATTTTTATATTTGAGGTTTTAGCCCTTCAGAATTTGTCTTTTTATCTAATTTTTTAAATACGTATCTACCTTAATATACACTTTCATGCTTTGCCAGAGAGTCTTATTTTTATGATAATCAATTTTACTCTTCTTCTGATAAAAAATGAGAAATCTTTCTTTAGTGAATGTCCATCAGCACAGATCTCCAAGTTTAGGTTTTGCTATAAATAAAGACACATAATCTGTGTCCTCACCTGTAGAGAAGCTGGATTACATCATATCCTGTCTTTTTTCTGCTAATCTAAAGAGACTTTACACTGAAAACTTAAATTCACCATAACCAAATTAATAGAATTTTACTTTTTGCCTTCTTTGACTTTTTTCTTCCTCCTCATCCCCTCACCAAAAGACTGCACTAGAAGTTTCATTAGCAACTCTTTATCAGGTCCAACTCTTTATCATGGTCCATATCTCAGTTCCTGCTTTCTTGAACAACGCTTAATATCATTTATAACAGAACAAAACTTTTTAAATAAAATGTAAATAAAAAGCAAAAGTTGAATTTTATTGCAAATGCTGTAATTCAGTTACATATATACATGTACAATGTTTTACATTCTGTATACAATTAGGAAGAGCAAAATCTAATCTCTTTCCTATGCCAGGTTAAGTCTTCTCAGTTAAGATAAGTACCATGCCTAGACAACTTTGAATGGTCTTGTAGTTAAAAAGAAGGTATAACATCTTATTTATTTTTGCATAATCAGGTAATAGGGCTATTGACATAAATAACTGAAGTTTATCATTTTCAAGTATTAAAAATTTTTTATTTTGACCGCTTTAATGATTGTCCTTATTTAATTTCAACATGTTATTAGTAATTTTCAGTCACCATGATATACTCTCAAGATTATTCTTTTGTAAGGTTGTTTGTACCTATATAGAATTCCCCTAAACAACTGTGTTTTCACTTTCTTGTATTCCGTTTTCTAGGTCTGCTTTTTCCCTTGTTAGTGATCTCTTTCTAAATGATACTACTATGAGCAGCTTCTAAGATACTATATATTGAGTAAATATGCTATCTAGGCTTGTTAAAATTGGGATGGAAAATAGATTCGTCTCTACAAAAGGGATTAAGTATATCTCATGATGTAAAATACGTGGACTTTGTGACAACTGTTACACAACCCAGAGCCCTAACTTTCTGAATTACAGAGCATCAGTTTTTCATGACCACTGATCTTTTGAGAAATGGATATTAAAAATAATGACAAATTTTTAGTGATTTTATTCTTCTTAATATAAGGATTTGCAGAAAAACTGCTTGCATTTTCTTATATATCTGTGGCTTAATTTTTTTAAAATTTAAATACTCTAAAATGTTTGTATGGTTATTGACTCCTTTAAACTCAACCAATTACTAGAAGGTCCAGATCTTGATGCATTATAGTCTCCAGTAGCTTTCAAAATATTGTTAAGAACAGGAGTCAGATTCCTTTGAAACATATGTTACAATATGAAAATCAGCATTTCAAACTTACTGATAGTGTGTTTTGGTTTGCTAAAGCTGCCAGAATGCAATATACCAGAAGTGGATTGGCTCTTTAGAAAGGGAATTTATTAGATTACAAATGCACAGTTCTAAGGCCACAAAAATGTCCAAACTAAGGTGTCAAAAAAGGATACCTTCACTGAAAAAAGGCCGGTGGCGTCCAGAACACCTCTGTCAGCTGGGAAGGCACGTGGCTGGTGTCTGCGGGTCCTTTGCTCTCAGGTTGTGTTGCTTTCAGCTTCTGATTCCAGCGGCATTCTCTTTAAGTGTTTGTGGGGTCTCACTTTGCTTCTCTGGGGCAAATGCTGGGCTTTATCTCTTAGCTTAGCATCTCCAAACGTCTTTCTGTCTGCATCTCCAAGGGCCTAGGTCTTTGTTGGTTCTGACTTCTCTCACTCTTCCTGAGCTCTCTTAAGGACTCTGATAAACTAATTAAGACCCATCTTGAATGAATGGGGTTTTATTTCCACAGAAATAATCTAATCAAAAGGTCCCGCTCACAGTTGGGTGGGTCACATCTTCATAGAAACAGCCTAATCATAAGATCCCACCCACAATAGGTCTGCTCCCACAAGAGTGGATTAAAAGAACATAGTCTTGTATGGGGTACATACCAGATTGAAACCAGCACTGGTGCATCAGAATCTCATGAGAACCTTTTTAGAAATGTATTTTTTTCCTAGGGGTCCTCATGTATAAATTCTGGGGTAGAACTTAGGGCACATATAGTTTTAAAAAGCTCCACAAGTAAGTGTAATGCCAGCCAGGGATGAGAATCACCATGGTAATCATTATAACCACATTCCCACACGGGATGGTATAGTGTGAGACCCATGGCAGACCTGTGCATCACACACTGTTTTCCTCCTGGCACTACCTAGAAGCCTCTGTAATTTGAGATAATCCTGGCTATATTTTTTACAGTGCATGTGCATGTGTGTGTTTACAGTAGGGGAAAGCAAATATTTCCTCCTGAACCTTAGTTATTAAAGCTACAAAATAAAAGACAGTAATGATATGTTACTTCTCTCTCTCTCTCTCTCTCTCTCTCACACACACACACACACACACACACACACAAATGCAGATACCACAGAAAGATCTGTCTTAAGTAATTACTAAGAGGGAGTTGTATTGCAGTGAAGAATGGGGATTTGAGGTGGAAGTGGACATCAAAGAGTTCCTGGGGAGAGAGGAATGTTTTTAGCACCAATATATAGGAGGTGGAAAGACCCTAGAAACAAACTCATGTTGCTGTTTCCAAAGTTTGGTCTAAGTCCAGCCGTAGACTTCATCTTTGTCATAGTGCCATACTCTTCACCCTACTTTAAAAGTTTATGTTTAGTTAATGAAGCATTTTTCTTATAAATGAAAACTGAGCTCTGGGTTTTTTTTTTTTCTTTTTCCTTCTTTCAGATCCCAGTCTCCAGAATCTCCCCCATGCCGTTTCCTACATCGCAGGTCTCTCCCAGGGCTCGTTTTCCAATCTCCATCACTAGTCCTAACAGAACAGGAGCCAGAACCCTTGCAGACATCAAAGCAAAAGCCCAACTGGTCAAAGCACAGAGGGCTGCCGCCGCCGCCGCCGCCGCCGCCGCTGCAGCCGCCTCAGTTGGAGGGACCATTCCAGGACCTGGCCCAGGGGGTGGACAAGGTCCAGGAGAGGGTGATGAAAGGAAGACTGCTGGAGGAGGGAGTCCAGGCTCAGACAGAAGCAATGAAACTGGAAAGGGCCCCACACTGGACCTGGCAGGAACTGGAAGCAGGGGAGGTACGAGAGAGCTTTTACCCTGTGGTCCAGAGACTCAGCCCCACTTGGACACCAAGACCCCAGGCCAGGCTCAGCCTCATAGTGTCTCTGGAGCACAACTACAGCAAACCTCCTCAGTGCCTCCCCCATCTGCTGGTGGTGGAGCCTGCCCAAGAGCCCCATCACCAGCACACACTAACTCATCCCCACCAGCTTTAGAGAAATCAAATAATGAAAAACTGAATCCCAGTAGGGCAGTGGCCACAGTGGCTTCTCTTAGCCACCCACAAGGGTCCAGTAACTGCAGACAGGAGAAAGCACCTTCTGCATCAGCAGGTCCTGCCCGAATCTCAGGTGCCTCACCTGTTCATTTTGCAGCTGATGGCACAGTTGAGTCTAGAGCAGGTTCTAATAAGAATACACCAAACCCTTCAGCCTCAGCAGAGACAATTGTTAGTTCTCTGGTGGCTCTGACTCCTTCCCCTTTAACATCTTTATTGACAACAGCCACTTTAGAAAAGCTTCCTCGATCCCAGGTCAGTGTAACTATGGCATCTACTGGATTGGCTCCATCCTTGAGCATTTTGCCAGCAGCTTCAAGCCTTAAAGCCCCAGGAACTTCTTCAAATATGAATGGACCCATTTCAAGACCAAGCTCTAGTATCCCTGCTAACAATCCTTTGGTCACTCAGCTACTCCAGGGCAAAGATGTTCCTATGGAACAAATTCTGCCTAAACCTCTCACCAAAGTTGAAATGAAAACTGTTCCACTGACTACAAAAGAGGAAAAAGGGATGGGAGCACCCACAGGTACCAGCCTAAAGGAAAGTAACATGAGAGAAGTCAGTGAGAGGCAGTCCCATCCACTTATACAGCAGCTGGGTAAAACCTTGCAAAATAAGCAGCTACCCCAGGTTCCAAGAACCCTTCAGCTCTTTACAGCTAAGGATCTGAGGGACTGTAGCATCGACATGCACCCATACCAAGAAGGACTGAGTAAAGCAACCCAAGATCAGATCCTTCAGACTCTCATCAAAAGGGTTCAGAGGCCAGATGTTCTCTCAGTCTGGCAGCCTTCCCAGTTCAACTTCACTCACTCAGGTTTCCAGTTAGAAGACATCTCCACAAGCCAGAGGTTCATGCTGGGTTTTGCTGGCAGAAGGACATCCAAGCCTGCAATGTCGGGCCACTACTTACTAAACATTTCCACCTATGGCCGGGGTTCGGAGAGCTTTAGGAGGACCCATTCTGTAAACCCTGAAGACAGTTTCTGTCTAAGTAGCCCTGCTGTGGCCTTGAAAATGGGGTATACAGATTGTAAAAAAGCAACAGGAGATAGTAGCAGCAGCAAAGAAGATGATACTGATGAGGAGAGTACTGGTGATGAACAGGAGTCTATCCTGGTAAAGGAGGAGCCCCAGGCTCCCCAGAGCTCTGGCAAGTGTGAAGCAAATTCAGAACCCCACTGCAGAGAGACCTTGCCCACCAGTGAGGGCTTAGCTAACAAGAATGTGAAGGCAGAAACACCATCAAATGAGCAGACCACTATAAGTAAGGAGAATTACCTATTTGCTAGAGGACAAACATTTGATGAAAAGACCCTAACTAGAGATTTTATTCAGGCAGCTCAGAAGCAAATGGCTCATGCAGTGAGAGGTAAGACGATGCATAGCGGCCCTGAGCTTTTCAGTTCTGCTCTTCCTCTACCTGCAGACAGCCCCACCCATCAGCCTCTGCTTCTTCCACCACTGCAAACCCCAAAGCTGTATGGAAGTCCCACACAGATGGGGCCAAGCTACAGAGGCATGATCAATGTCTCCACCTCATCTGACCTGGACCATTCCTCTGCTGTACCAGGTATGCCTGACTGTAGCCAGGTATCTAGCAATGTAGGTGATGTAATGTCCTTTTCAGTGACTGTCACTACCATCCCTGCGAGCCAAGCTATGAATCCCAGCAGCCACAGCCAGACTATTCCTGTTCAGACCTTTCCTGAAGAGAACAGCATGGAGGACACACCTTCAAAATGTTACTGCCGATTAAAAGCCATGATCATGTGCAAAGGATGTGGTGCTTTCTGCCATGATGATTGCATTGGTCCCTCCAAACTGTGTGTCTCCTGCCTGGTTGTTCGGTAGTGAGACCAGAAAAAGAAGATGCAGTAGAGGAGGGGGAAGGGAAGAGTGGACAAGATGTGTTTTGCATCATTTTGGAATCACAGAAATTAACAAGTAGGTTTCAGTTGTCTTAAGAGGCAAATGTTACTTAATCAGGAATACAGAGTACAGATCTTTTACATTTTAGAGGAAGAGCACCTTGTATAGTAAGTCTAAGTCAAGCAAGACTTTGTGAATTTGTGACAAGTTTGCACTTACAAAATCATGTAAATATGTCACATTTTGCTTTAACATTTTTTCCAAGTGTTTAGGTAATAATGTATTGCTTTGAATTCAGATTTATGTTCCACTTCAGTGACTCAGAAAAGTTCAATGTTGTATATGGTGAAAGGGAGCTATCTCCCTTCTGACTTTTCCTGAGAGGGCAGGAAAAGGAAAGAGTGAAGGAATGGTCTAAAGAAATGATCATCCATGTTGACTGGCTTGACAGTCTGGCAGCAGATTATTTATAGGTTATTGGTCTTTGCAGGACTTGGATTCAGGGTTTACTCAGTCCCTTTACCTGAGATGGAACCTTTTTAAGTGTGGATTTTTGATATGGCATTAATTTCACAGGTAGTGTTTCAGACTCTGAAGCTCTGTCTTAGTTCTTGGCTCCCATTAACCAGTACTTTTGCCCAGCTCTCTGCTTGCAATTAGTGGATCCCTGCTATTCCTTAATTGTAGCTCCTTGTCCTGAGAGTGTGAGTGTGGTCTGTAAAAGCTGTGCCTCTCTGGGCCCCATTGTGTACTGTGGACTGTGCAGGGCAAGTCCAGTGATAATTTCCCCACACTTAATCATGGTGGGGTTACAGGCAGGTTTGAAATACTGCTATAAAATTTAACAGAAAAGTGTTAGTGATGAGATGATTTGAACTGTGTGTTTTGTTGGGCAAGGGAATGAAAGTGCAGAAACTGTTAAGCTGAACATAAAGAACTTTGATAAACAATTTTAATACTAGAGGCAAGGTAGCCTCTCTTTTCCTCTTGTTTCCCAGCAAGTTACCTTATGTTCTCTAGTCAACTGCACTGCAGGAAGAAAAGACCATTGGTGCCACACTTGCCCCTTCTGTTAACCCTGTTTTGGCTTCCCAGGCGTCTGTGGAAAACAGTTATCATGTTATATGTTACTTTAAACATACACAGGGTAAAAGGCAAATTTCCTGTTCTAGAAAATATGTTCCGTTTTGGATTACTGCTGTCTGTGCACTAGAAATTTCTAATGTAAAAAAGAGTCAGTATATGGCTAAGGGCACATCTAGAAAGAAGATGAAATTAGCCCCAAAGTTTTGTTGTTTGTCTGATTTTGTGTTTTTGTAGTTGTTGTTACCTCTTTGTTGTTTGGTTTTTTAAATCCTATCTTTAGTGACTAAAGATTTTTTTGAGTACATAAATTAGGTCATGGTTAAAGAACATTAAAATAAGTCTACAGTTGACCAGAATTTGTTATGAAATTGGGGATTGTTAATTTGCATCATCTGCGTATTGATTTCAAATCTCTTAATTTCAAGGGTGTAAAGTAAAAATATTAGTGCAACTTAGTGCAGTTGTATTTGTACTTAATATTCAGGATATGATATTTATAAAATGCAGAACAGTTTAAACAGTTTAAACTTGTTAAATCACATTCCAGATTAGCAGAAAGTAGTCAGTAATAACCCTTGCTTTGTTCCCGGTCTGCTAACCACCCCATCCTAACCCTAACCACTTCACCCCATCCTCTGCCTTTTTCACTCTTAATGCTTTCCCACAGTCCCTGCTCCACACAGTCCCTGCTCCAAACCCCATAAGAAACTAACGCCACTATTTTTCATTATTCTTTCTGGCTTTTTTTTGTGGCCCAAGGCAAATATAGGATTCATATCTGTGTTTTGGCCAAGATAATATGATGTCCTTCCATCTTCCCTTTTCTTCCAGCACATACCTGGCTAAAAGATGTGAAGGCAAGCTCCTGCAAGGATCCAGGGATAAGGAATAAGTTCTCAAGACAAGAACTAGTAGGAAACAGGAACCATGGTTCTGCTTCCAGACTTTTGGTACCCTGAGTAGTCCAGTGGGCATTTTAACAGACCTACTGATGGATAAAACTCCACTCTATACCCATCTTTTTTACTCTGCACTTTAGTGGCAGGACTGAAGACTGGTCTGTGTGTTGGAAGTGGTTGAGTGTCTCAGGCTTGACCCCCCACTCAATAACAATTATCAGTCTAGTTTGAAAAAAGTGATTTTTCTGCTTCACTCCTTTCCTGGCATAGAAAGGCTTTCCTCCATAGCTCTCGTAATCCAAGGATGGGCAGACTGTAACCAGGCTAGGAGGAAAGGCATCAGGGATTTTCAAGCCCATTTTGAGAACACACCAGGCTTGCTTCTTCATCTTGACCCAGGCTCTCACAGATAGGTCCTAAACATTAGTCACCAGATTCTCTTAACAAATAATATTCAGCTAATAAAATATTTGTATTTAGTTTTGCCCCTAAAACAAAAATCCACCAAGTAGGTCCTTTGTCTCAATCTTGACCAAATCAGAGAACAGTTAGATTCCCTTAGACTGATAGTAAGTTGCATTACTACCAATCCAGTTTATCAGTTTGTTCCAAAATAGTGGTTTCAAGTAGAAAATCATTTATCTTTAGAGCTAAACAAAAAACATTACAGCCTGGCCCTTTGGAAAACAATTCAGTAGAAACAAGGAAACCTTTAAGGAAATTACTAGACTGTAGTATTCCAGTATGTTTAAAGCAGTTTTTATGTTAGGTTTTCCAAGTTGTTTGACCACACAATTCAATCTTGAATGTGCTAAGCTTCTTACAGTATTAAGTTTGCACTGCTTTCAGTACCCAGTTAGGCATTTTGCCCGATGCACATGCCTCCAGCATAACCTTTGCTAGCCTTCAGGTACCCTCCACTGCAGGTCACCTGGGGAGGTAGTGTTAACAATGTATCATCTCAGTCTTATTTATGAATATTCTAAGTCATCTAGTAGAGAAGGCCCCTTGAACCTTAAGAATTTTGATTAAAATTCTCCATCCTATTAATGAGCAAATAAAGCCAGATAAACAGATAACTTAGAGTCATTTTGTCCTATTGAAGCTATTTGTGGTATCCCGTGTGACATTTTTTAAGTATTAAGAACTGACAAATGGGAAATTTTTCTTTGTTGGGGTGGGGACGGTGGTGGAGAGCGTACTTATTTGGGTTGGGAAGGCACACAGATGTA
>PVKY010013971.1:0-10785 GCA_004027775.1 Bradypus variegatus | reverse complement strand
GCTCTCCAGAGAGGTGGACCAGCCATCAGAGAAGAATGAGGTGTGCTGCAGGTATTTGTGGCCCTATGGCTTAAAGTTCCGAGCCATAAATTGTGCAAATCATCAAATGTGCTATCTGGAGCATCACTAAATGCCATCAGCTGTATACCACCAATGATGGGGAAAGCCTACAGCTGTTAAACATGGGCAAGATTACAGCTGTTCTCGCTGATGCTTGGGGGTTTTTAGGCATGGGACTCGACCCCAGTTTTCTTTTTGCTCAAGCATACAGGGAGGGCGGACCTGATGTTTTGATAGAGGTATATTGACATTCACTCATCCCATGTATGATCCAGAATATAGTCAGACTAAAAGAAATACATTTTAATATCAAATTGTCCATGTCTTTTGACTGGGAGCAAAATTATACTTTCTTTCTTCTACATGCATATTTATGTTCTCTCGTCTGAAGCATGGTATGGAGAGCAAACTAACAAAGTAATGAAGGAAAGTCAGTGTTGTCCCAGGAGGACAGCTTTTGGTGATTCTGAGGATCCTCGGGGACTGGGATACCCTCCTAAGGGCTTAAGTTGCAGATAAGGAGTAGCTGACCAGGATCTGACCAAATAGGAACATTTCAGAAGGCTGTGGGTAGTACTTCCATCCAATGGTCTAGTACAGGCATTGGGGAACTTTTTCTGGAAAAGGGCAGATGGTAAATGTTTTAGGCTTTGCTGGTCAGAAGTGGTGAGAACACCACGCACAGTCTGTCGCAGCGACTCAGCTCTGCCACTGTAGCACAAAAGTAGCCATAGATGGTACATAAATGAATGCGTGTGGCTGTGTTCCAATAAATCTTTATTGATGGACACCAAATGTCATGTAATTTTCAAGTGTCACAGTCCTTTTATTGTATTGTTTGTTGTAGAATAATAACATATATACATAGGAGTGATAACTTTCCAAGTGAAATTTAACAAATAGAAAACAAATTTCAAAGATTATTATAGGTTACAGGTCCAGGTTTCAGTTATTTCCTTATTGTGAAATATAACATATATACAAAAAAGGTAATATCTTTCAAAGTATGATTTAACAAGTAGCTACATAGGAAATTTCCAAAGTTGTTATGAGTTATAGTACCATAATTTCAGTTATTTCCTTATTGTGAAATATAACATATATAGGAAAAGGTGATAACTTTTAAATTACAATTTAACAAGTAACTTTAGAGCAAATTTCAAAGGAAGTTATGTGTACCACCATTTCAGTGCTTTCCTTCTAGCTAGTCTACTACCCCAGCAACTAAGATAAAGAAAATTATATAAAGATTCAATATTCATAATCCTTTGTTAAATTCCATCTTGTCTGTTGCTACCCCTTCCTCTAGTTTAATCACTTTCCTGATCTTCAGGGATGTCTAGGCACCACCCTTAGTTGTTCATGTTAAAATGGGGTGTCAACTTTATGAGAAAAGGGGACACATCTAGTTGATGTTCTCGAAGAGGCTATTGCCTCTGGTTTGGGGACTTAGCTGGCATAGGAGCTCTCTGAAGTATTTAAGTTTCTGAAGAATAAACTTCATGAAGCCTTTATAGAGTCTCAACTGGGGATCAGAGTATTCTTTAAGGTTTTCGGTACTACTGTTGACTTAGGTTTATCTTACTGTGGCCATTTGGCATATCTAGGTGAAGCTAGCATTGGAGTAACCTTCAGGACAGCCTCTTGACTCCATTTGAATTCTCTTAGCCACTGAAACCTTCTTTCGTTGCCTTTCCTTTCCCTCTTTTGGCCAAAAGGCATTCTCAATCCCTCGATGCCAGGGTCAGGCTCATTCCCGGAATCCATGTCCCACATTGCCAGGAAAGCTCAGTCACATGGGGGGTCCTGCTCCACATCAGAGGGAGGTTGATGAATTTATTTGTAGAGTTGTGCTTAGAGAAAAGTCCACATTTGAGCAACCAAAGAGGTTCCCTGGAGGTGACTCCTAGACATAATTATAGGTGGGCTTAGCCTCCCCTTTACAACTGTTAAGTTTCACCCAAGCAAGCCTCAAGATCAAGGGTTTGATTTACAAAGTAGGGGGTTCCTAAGTTCATGTAGCATATGTTATGTCCACAATAATCCATCCATATCTCACATCATCATACTTAATTGTACAATCCTCATCAACTCTCCATTTTAAACAATTCTCATGACCCAAAACATCTTGTAGTTCCTGTCAACCCTTAATTATTTGTCCCTAGTATTTGTGTAGTACTCGTATGGTATTCCTATTAATGATAGTCCCTAGTATGCAACAGGTAGATTTTTCCCATATACCCTTCTGTTGTCAACTCTCTGTGCTAGTGTTATATTTTAGAAGTATATCATGGAAGCCCCTGTCTATATTTGTGGTGCTGATCTGTGGGAAGCCTGCCTTTGAACAACCACTTTCAATCCAGTTCTCCCTCAGTACTGCTCTGATACTTAAAATGCCATTAACAAATAGTGGTCACCCCTATCCATTACCACACCTTTGAATTTACCATCATTAACGTATCTGAACATATTAGCTTATCATTCCTCCTCATTAGCTACTGTCTATCATTAGGTCCCCGATATTCTGTATTATAAGATATTGATTTTACATTGTTCAGAGAGTTCGTACAAGTGGTAACGTACAGTATCTCTCCTTTTGTGTCTGTTTCACTCAGCATTATCTTCAGGGTTTATCCATGTTGCCATATATTTCAGGACCTTGTTCCTTCTTACTGCTGCATAGTATTCCATTGTATGTATGTAACACATTGTGTTTATCCACTCGTCTGTTGAAGGACACTGGATTGTTTCCATCTCTTGGCAGTTGTGAACAATGCTGCTATGAACATCGGTGTACAAATGTCTGTTCATGTCACTGCTTTCAAATCTTCTGGGTATATACTGAGAAGTGAATTGCCAGATCGTAGGGTCATTCAATATCTAGTTTTCTGAGAAACTGCCAAACTGTCTTCCACAGTGGCTGTATCATTATACATTCCCACCAGCAACAAATAAGAGTTCCAACTTCTCATCCTCTCCGGCATTTATTGTTTCCTGTTTGTTTACTGGCAGCCATTCTTACTGGTATGAAATGGTATCTCATTCTGGTTTTGATTTGCATTTCCCTAATAGCTGGTGAAGATGAATTTTTTTTAATGAGTTTTTTAGCCATTTGTTTTTCCTCTTTGGAGAATACCTTGTCATATCTTTTGCCTGTTTTATAATTGGGCTGTTTGTACTACTGTTGTTGAGTTGTAGGTTTCTTTGTATGTGTAGGATGTCAGTCTCTTATCAGATATATGGTTCCCAAATATTTTCTCCCATTGAGTTGGCTGCCTCTTCACCTTTTTTGACAGTTTTTTGAGGCACAGAAGCATTTGATTTTGAGACGTTCCCATTTATCTATTTTTTCTTTCTTTGCTTGTACTTTGGGTATAAGGTCTAAGAAGCTACCTTGTAATACTAGATATTGAAGATGTTTCCCTACCTTGTTTCCTAGGACTTTTATGTTACTTGCTCTTATATTGAGGTCTTTGATCCACTTTGAGTTAATTTTTGTATAGGGTGTGAAGTAGGGGTCCTTTTTAATTCTTTTGGTAATGATGATCCAGTTCTGCTAACCCCATTTCTTGAAGAGACTGTTTTGTCCCGGTTCAGTGGATTTGGGGGCCTTATTAGACATCAGTCAACCGTATATTTTGGGGTCTATTTCTGAATTCTCAATTTGATTCCCATTGATTAATATGTCTATCTTTATGCCAATACCATGCTGTTTTGACCACTGTAGCTTTACAGTAGGCTTCAAAGTCTGGAAGTGTAAGTTCTCCCACTTTGTTCTTCCTTTTTAAGATGTTTTTGGCAATTTGAGGCCCCTTTCCCTTCCAAATAAATATAACTAGCTTCTCCAAGTCTGCAAAGTAGGTTGTTGGAATTTTGATTGGAGTTGCATTGAATCTGTAGATCAATTTGGGTAGAATTGACATCTTTATGATGTTTAGCCTTCCTATCCATGAGCACAGACTATCTTTCTATCTGTTTAGGTCTTTTTTTATTTCTTTTAATGAAGTTTTATAATTTTCTGTGTAGAAATCTTTTGTGTCCTTAATTAAGTTTATTCCTAGGTACTTGATGTTTTAGCTGCTATTGTGAATGGATTTTTTCTTATTTCCTCTTCTTTTAGGTCTTTGTTAGTGGATAGGAACATTGTTGACTTATGTGCATTAATCTCGTATCCTACCACTTTGCTGAATTTGTTTATTAGCTCAGGTAGCTTTGTCATGGATTTGTCAGGATTTTCCAAATATAAGATCATAATCATCCGCAAATAATGACAGTTTTACTTCTTCCTTTCCAATTTGGATGCATTTTATTTGGCAAATTGTCTTGGTGAGTTGCTGTGGCTATAACTTCTAGCACAATGTTGAATAATAGAGGTGACCATGGGCATCCTTGTCACATTCCCAATCTTAGGGGAAGGCTTTTAATCTCTCACCATTGAACACTACGCTGTCTGTGGGTTTTTCATATATGCACTTTATCATATTTAGAAATGTTCCCTCAATTCCTACCTTTTGAAGTGTTTTTATTGAAGAAGGATGTTGAATATTGTTAGATGCTTTTTCAGCGTCTATCGAGATGATCATTTGATTTTTCCCTTTCAATTTGTTAATGTGTTGAATGACATTAATTTTCTTATGTTGGACCATCTTTGCATGCCGGGAATGAACCCCACTTGGTTGTGGTGTATAATTCTTTTAATGTGCCTTTACTTTCGATTTGCAAATATTTTGTTTAGAATTTATGCGTCTGTATTCATTAGGGAGATTGGCCTTTAGTTTTCCTTCTTTATAGTATTTTTATCTGGTTTTGGTATCGGAGTGATATTAGCTTCATGAAATGAATTAGGTAGTGTTCCTTTTCTTCAATTTTTTGAAAGAGTTTGGGCAGGAATGGTGTCATATCTTTTTGGAAAGTTTGGTAAAATTCCTCTGTGAAGCCATCTGGCCCTGGGCTTTTATTTGTAGGTAGATTTTTGATGACTGGTTGGATCTCTTTCCTTGTGATTGGTTTGTTGAGGTGTTTTTTTTTCTTCTTGGGTCAGTCTAGGTTGTTCATGTGTTTCCAGGAAATTATCTATTTCCTCTAAATTGTCTTTTGATTTTTTTAAACATTCTTTTGAATTTTTTTCCAACCATTTAAAAATATAAAAATCTTACTTAGCTTATGGGTCATGGCAAAACAGGTGGTGGGTGGCATGATAGAGGCTTGCACCGGAACACAAGGCAATATATTGGTTCCTTCATCAGGGAAAATCCTGCTATGAAAAAAAATATTTCCGCTAAACTGAAAAATGTGCTTAGGGAGTCACTCAGTTTGCATTTTAAGTCATCTACTTATTTGTCATAGACATACTAAGTGAGGGTCCACCCTTTGATTACCACTGCTGAAATCTCCCCAAGGGTACACCACTTGTGTGTTTCCATTTTCCTTTTCCCTGTCTTCTCTGTCATTCCTTCCCAGCACACATTTCCTGTGTGCCTATTTCTGTCCCTTTCACTTGTGTTGAGAAGCTTTTGTCAAATGTCTGGTCATTTTTTGGTCATGTGTTCATATTTAAGGAGTGAGCATTAAGAAATTGACTGGAAGTCCTAAATCTGTGTACATTTACTCTTTGTTGATCACATCATAAAATCCAAGATTAATTAAAAAAAAAAAACAGGTGAGAAGCTGGATTTGGCTCGTGAGCTGCAGTTTGCCGACTGCTGATCTAGTAATAGAAAGACCTAGAACTTGAGGAAAATGGTATCATACATCAATTTCTCCTTTCTATAAGGAGATGCTATCAAGCCCCACCTTTTGGGAATGTTACACAAATAAAATTAGACATTGCGTCATGTACAAATGTCAGATAATTTGTATTGTTATTCATTGAAGAGGCAATACTTTCAGCCAACTTTCTGCTGTTTTGTTTTTTTTTAACTAGAATGCTGGAGCTGCTGCTCCTAAATAATGAAGAGCTGAGGGTTTTCTCAGGATATTGCAGGAATAAGAGTGATATCACTCCAGTTTGGTCTATATATTTCCTTGCTATCTTCTGCTTTGTATTCCTGCCAGTCCTGGTGCCTTTCACAGCTTCCTTTTTCCTTGTATCAATCAGTTCTGTAAGCTGTTGCATTGGATTTGGCAGACAGACAAAACGAGATGTGCAGTGCACAGGGCAGAAGCACTTTTTCCTAGGGTTGTTGGAGGATAGATGCCTCAGAAGTGAAATTCTCTATTACACTGAATATTTTATTACACCGTTTATTTCTGAAACACTGCTCATGGTGTTATTTGCAGGCGGAATCAATGTGTTAACATCTTAGTAACCGAGAATAGTAAACCGTTTACTCTTGCATTCTCTTGATTCATTTGAAAACAGTGTTGCCCTCAAATGTAAAATGCATTAATGTGCTTTCAGGTTTCCATTGAAACATCTGTCATTTGCTCTGTTTTAAACTTTAGGTGGAAAAGCCTTGCGGTGGTGGACAAGATTTACTTCTTTATCCAGCTAAGAGAAAGCAGCTTTTGAAAGGTGAACTGGACAATGAAAACATGCAGCCATCACCGCTGTCTCCTCCAAAACAAAAGCCAGCATTAAAGGAGTGCCCAAAAGTCGTGCCAGGAGACTTTAAAGAGAAAGTTGCAGAGCTGCTGTGGAAATACTCAAGCGGCCTTTGGGCCAGTGCGCTCCCAGATGCGTTTGAGGACATGTACAAAGTGAAATTCCCCAAGGAAACCTTGAAAAATCTTGCCTCACTTTCTGATGTATGCACCATAGACTACATTTCTGGAAATCCTCAGAAGGCCATTCTCTATGCTAAACTTCCATTGCCGACTGACAAAATCCTAAATGACGCAGGGCGGGCACATGGCGACTATGGTATCAAGTCCGTGATTGAACAAGAATACTTGCAGATAGAAGAAAACCTCACCAAAAGCACTGATGTCCTTATGGAGGACATCACAGTCCCTCCACTCACCATTCCGACTGAGGCGTCCCCGTCTGTACTGGTGGTGGAACTGAGCAACACAAATGAAGTGGTTATCAGGCAAGTTTTATTTTCAAATTCTTTAGGATGCTTGGGTACCATCATCAGTCCATTGATTTTCACAGGAGTGCTGGGGCTGGAAGAAAGAATAATATTTTCTTAGTTCTATCGATTTAGTTATATAAAGCATCATTATATAGCATATAATCTTAATATCTGTTAAATGCTCAAAACGTATAGCTAATCTTGGGGGAAAAAAGTGATTACTAACAGTTTCGAAAATTGGAATGAAAACGTGGTTTAAACTTGAGAAATTATCAATGCCAAAAGCATAATGATAACTGTGTATGTCAGAAGCAAACCTAGTCCATAGAAACAGCAAGTCCTGCATGCACTAGGCAAAAGTGTTTCATCTGGGACGGGGTAGCATTTCCTGAAAATCAAAATAGCTAAGCACTGCCTTCCTAGTATATATGTTGGATTCACCCTGGGACCCAAACGTGCTCAGGTGACTGGAGCCTTTGGGGATCATTGCCTGGGGGAGGAGTTACTGCTCAGGTGGCTTATGATGACCAGAATTAGGATAAACAGAGGGGCTCTGGGTGTGTCATGTGGGCTTTTGAAGAAATCATAAAATACACCTGAAGGGCTATAATTTGCAACTTCTGACTCCAGCCACATAATGGGAATCTGTGTAGCTGGATCTCTGGGCAGGAAGAGGCGGAAGCAGAACAGAATCTGGGCTCCTTCACCCAGAATACCCCCGTGGTTTGGGCATCGCTCCCCAGAGACTCATAGCTGTGAGCTGGGAAGGCCCAAAGAAGGACCCTGAAGAATAATCAGAGGCCTTCTAGTGAAAGGAGAAATTTAAAAAATACTCAAGCTCTTCCATTTGAACAAACTAAGTGTAAGGACAAAGGAGTGAATGTAGTACCTGGTGATGTTAGAACTGGAAGAACCTGTGGAAGCTTTAGGGCAGGCTTGGTCTGTACTGGGGTAGTGAATATATAACGCCAAGGGTTGCTGGGGTGAGAGGTCCTATCATGTTTTGCTGGCATATGGAGGTGAAGGAAGAATGTTGGGGACACATTGCTGGCTTTACCATTTGGCCTAATAAGGAAGACCTGCCTCTGCCCCCTTGGCAAGGTCTTTTGTATCTGTTGCCAGTATTCCTTGGTGCCATTGTCAGAAACCAAGCACCCAGCACTGTGCTGGGTCCATCATGTAATTTCTGAAGTTGTCACCAAGGACCACAGGAGTCTGGGTCAGTTCTGGGACTTCAGTGGAGGGTCCTGACCCATTCTAGGATGGCCAGTGTGGATCTGAGTCCTGTAGCCAGCCTTCTGCGTATACCTTCGGCAGGTGGAGGCCCTAATGAGCATGGCAGGTGTGTCTGCTGGGTAGTTGGCATGAAGTCCTTAGCTTTTCCCCAGAGACTCAGCAGAGCAGGCTGAGCCCCATCCCACCCCCACGTCCTCTCCTGGCAGGCACTGAGCTCCAGAAGCCATGCCTCTGGCTCACGGGGGGCCCAGAAGGGTGCTTGGCAGCACTCTCAGGTCTAATGTCTGGGGAATCCCTTGCCTCCAATCTCAGATGTTAGCTTTGTAAAACTCTGCATCTGTGACATTCCTAAATTGGCCTACACTTCCTTTGCTCCCTTGCTTAGGTAAGTTGGGGACAACGTCTGGCCTCGTCCTTGCCACGACCCTCTACCTATCACACCAACTGCAGCACCGTCCCCAGACGGCCCCCTCCTCTGCCTGCTGCTGTGGGGAGCAGATGCTGCCTGCAGGCCCAGGCCACCCTCCCCGCCTTCCTCTACCCGGCCAGAGCCTGGGCCGGCCAGGCTGCCACAGGCGCTGCAGCCAGGGCCTCGGCAGCTGGGCTCCCAGGGCTGGCAAGGGAGTGGAGAGGGACCCCTGAACCCCATGTCCCAGGAGCTGAACCCTGGGGCAGCTTGTAGACCGCCCAGGAGACCCCCGAGCCAAGGGCAGCTGTGTTTGGACAGGCCACAGTGTTGGGGGCCCCATGTAGATCTGAATGAGAGAACCACAGAGCTTCTGCAGGCCTTTCTGGAGTGAATAATACACATATAACGTTTGGTTTTAGAAGAGCCATTACAAAAAAAAAAGGCATCCATTCCATTTTTGGAGGACTTTTAGAAGTCTTTAGAGCTCTTTTTCTCCTAGTGGACAGTGGACCAGGGTGACTGTGGCCTCTTCTGCCCTGCTGATGGCTACCAAGAGCCCATGGACACTCTTCAACGAATAGTTCCCCTGAAGCCACCTTGGGCCCCTGGCAGCCCTGGGTGGAAACCAGAACAGCACAACAGTCTCCCCCGTCTTCTAGGGCAGGTGCCCTTTAGCCAGGAAGCTCCACCCTGGGGCCCGAGGCCACCCACTCCAGGGGCTGAGGCTTGACCTGCCGCTTCCGGCCTGGAAGGAGGCCCTGGGTGCAATTGCCTCTAGGGCCAAAAAGCAGCCTGTTTGTGGCAGGGAAGAAAGTACTACACTGGGAGAGCGCGAGCTGGGAGAGGTGTCTGCAGGGGTCAGTGGCAGACAGCTGCAGAGGGTGAGTAAGGGCGTATCCTGGGGGGAAAGTGCTTCTCAGAAAACTTCATGGAATTTTAGAGACATTTGGCTGGAATATAAGTGCTCTCTTTTAAGGCTATCAGAACTCAACGTTTGGTGACATTTGTTCCTTGAGTTGGGGAAGGGTGTCACTGGTTGTGTTCAGTGTGTTTAAGACTTTGTTTTTTCTCTAGTAAAATCTCATTGCTTTTCAGAACTTGAGCCTTATTCAGACCCAGCCTTAGTTCGGGGAAGACCTTCTATTATATCTTCCATATTTTCAGTAAGATAGAAAGATTTCCAGCAGCCTTGCTGAAAATCCCAGCCCAACCCTTGTTAAATGCCCTCCAGTGGTGCTTCCTTCCCACTGCATCTTCCTCTCGTCCTGTTCCCTGAGTCCCTTCTCAGCCCAGGCTCCCCGAAGCCCAGGGACCACTGCCTGGCACATCCTCCAGTTCTCTGGCTTGTTCTCAAGCATGTGCTGTACTGTGTGGTGGTTCACGTCATCTCCACAAAACTGTATCTTCTTTATCAGGAGATAAATGTTTGATGGGTGGGTAAATGGACAGATGATGGATGGATGGATGGATGCTCAGGTAGACAGATGGAAGGAAAGGAGGGATGAAGGGAGGGAGGGAGGGGGAAGGAGGGAAGGAGTGGCAAAATGTTAAAAATTGGTGGATCTCGGTATCTGGGTTGGGGGTATGTTGGAGTTCTCTGTATGGGTTTTGTATCATTTGTGCAGCTGTCTTTACGTATGAAATTATTTCTAAGTATGAAGTTTAAAAAAGAGAGAAATGTTTATAGAGGACAGATGTCCTCCCTGTTGATGTAAGCAAGTCTGAGGCTGGAGCCAAAGATGAAGATGGTGGATCGTTTACCTCCTCAGGGTTGCGTCACTGGTGTTCTCTCTCCTTTACTGCTTCAGGTATGTGGGCGAGGGCTACTCTGCTGCCCAAGAGCTCATGGAGGACGAGATGAAGGACCACTACAGTAAGAGCCCGAGGGAGGCCCCCGTCCAGGCCGTGCACGTGGGGCAGCTGCTGGCTGTCCATGCCGAGGAGGATGCCTGGTTGCGGGCACAGATCGTCTCCATCAACGACAGCAAGATAAAGGCAAGCCCTGCTCACTTTTCGCATCGGGGTCAAGCAGACACCACATTGCTTTTTTTTTTTTTTTTTTTT
>PVKY010013970.1:0-10784 GCA_004027775.1 Bradypus variegatus | reverse complement strand
AAAAAAAAAAAAAAAAAAAAAAGATATACTGAAGGTAGTAAAGGATCTCAGGAAAAGAATAAGGATACAGAAAAGTTATGACCCTTATTTCTCAAAAGAAATTCCCCACTCCCTGTCATTAGCTTTAAATTAATATAGTATGAGATTAAAAAAAAAATCTTCAGCTGAGCCAACTTCACAGGTAAACTCACTGCGCTCCCCCCTACGTGGGACCCGATGCCCAGGGGTGTGAACATCCCTGGCAATGCAGGATATGACTCCCGGGGATGAATCTGGACCTGGCATTGTGGGACTGAGAGTATTTTCTTGAACAAAAGGGGGATGCAAAATGAGACGAAATAGAGTCGGTGGCTGAGAGATCTCAAATGGAGTCGAGAGGTCACTCTGGTGGACATTCTTATGCACTATATAGAAGACACCTCTTAGGTTTTAATGTATTGCAATGGCTAGAAGTAAATACCTGAAACTACTAAACTCCAACCCAGCAGTCTGGACTCCTGAAGATGATTATATAATAATGTAGATTGCAAGGGGTGATAGTGTGATTGTGAAAACCTTATAGATCACACCCCCTTTATCTAGTGTATGGATGGATGAGTAGAAAGACGGGGATAAAAACTAAATCACAAATGGGATGGGATGGGGGGATGGTTTGGGTGTTCTTTTTTCATTTTGATTTTTTATTCTTGTTCTGATTCTTTCTGATGTAGGGAAAATGTTCAGAAATAGATTGTGGTGATGAACGCATAAGTAGATGATCATACTGTGAACGGTTGACTGTATACCATGGATGATTGTATGTTATGTGCATGTGTTTGAATAAAAAAAAATATCTTCAAATAAGGACAAGGTCCCCTATAATTTGATATACAAATAGTAATACCCTAAGCCCTAAGGAGATGAAATTGACCTGAAATTATCACCAAGGAAGGGTATAACTTATTCAGGGATGACTTGATGGAAGAACTGGCATCTGAATTATGCTTGATGAACTGGAGGACTTAAGTATGTAGATAAAGAAACAGTAGGCCCCAAGCAGGCAAACATAGGCCCATATGAGATACAGAGAATTCTACCCTACAGGCAGTGGAAAGCCAGTGAAGACAAGTGAGCAGCAGTGAGTAACAAAGAGACTCAATTAGAGATGTTTTAGGAAGTGCACTCTGACAGTACTGCATCTGCCACAGGGATAGGAGGAGACTGGAAGCCCAGAGATCATTTAGGTAGCTTTTCTAGGCAGTAGCAACATATAGGACAGGGTGAGATATGTGAGATACTGAATCAACAGACTTGGGAACTACATGTTGAAAGCAAGGGACAGTCTTTTGCAATGCTTCTCCTTAAAGAAATAAGAATATTAAACACTGTCTGGATTTCCAGTTTAGGCTCTATACATCTGTTGAAATCCTTTAACGGACAAAGTGGAGTTGAGAGCAGCCCTAAGCCCCTCTGATTCCTAACTTCATCTGAGATCAGTACTAAAATGGGTCTGGAAAATGAGAATTAGGCTAACAGGGGACTACCTGGGTAGTTACAAAAGTCCCAGAGACAAAATGATGAGAGATGGGAGAAAGGAGGAGCAAAACAGATGCTCTAGGTCCAGAAGTTCTCATGCTGGAAGTAAGACGTAGACAAGAGATTCAAGAGCAAAAATAATCTAGAAACAGAGAGGAGTGGCAGCAACTATATGTACATATGCATGGGTCATTTATAAATTAAATGTTCAGGGCTCAGGGACTGCTAAAGTGACCAGGTCTTTCTTTATATTGTTAACAGTCACTTTGAGTCATTCCTTTATCCACATACAAGCAAAATAAAGCTCCCAATGTAGGACCAAAGTGCCTCACACTAAGTCTGGGTCTAAACCTCAAAACTCCAGGACACCACAATCACAGGGTCCATGCAGTTGACAGTGGCCTCTATTCACTGTTACAGTTATTAACATGGTTGGAAGGTCTAGTCACTTTTAAATAACATAACTTTATTCTATCCTAAAATATTTGTCTCCTTAAATACCTTGAAATAATCAAGTTTCTCTTTATATCCACGCTTACCAAAGTTTAATTAAATTGCTAAAATGTAGTATGCAATAAAAGGTAAATTAAACAATATTCCTTACTGTAATTTGATGTGATTTGCTTTGAGGAAGATGAAGAATTATGATCTCCATAAAGTTGTTTCATTTTATTTTTAGTTTTGAAAAATAACATTTTAGACTTAAAAGGAACTTTCAAGAGCCCCTGACTATTCCATAGATGTGAAAATTGAGGGCCCAGAAGTTAGATGATCTCTTCAGAACTGTTAAAGGTGAACTTTCTCAACCAATTTTTCTCTTAATAACACTTACCATGGTTTGAGCATACTATTGTTTATTTTTAGATTAAATTCAACCCTCTTCTACCCAGATTTAATCACATAGATCAGAACATTCCTAGGGTAAAGAAACCTGAAGAATTAGATTTCTGTCCTGTCTCTGCCACTAATTTATGTGATCGTAGGTAAGTCACTTAATTGCTTCATAAAATATCCCTAAAACAGGAGATCAGTTAACAGGAAATTAAGAGTACCCTTGCATCTTTAAGATTCTCTAATTCTAAGTAACTGAAAACTACACAGAAACAAGAAAGGCACAATACCTCCATTTCATGCCTACCTCTCCAATTATAACTAGGTTGCAACTGTATTTTTTACATAAATATTAAACTGCTAAAAGCCAAACTGCCTAACCAAAAGAAATTGTGTGTACGTATGTGTGTGTTTGTGTGTGTGTGAGTGACACAGAGAGAGAGGGAGAGATTTAAGAATGACAGGTGGTAATTCAGCACACACAAGTACAATTTCCTAAAGAAAAAAGTCAGGGTTTTCCATGAACCTCTAAATGCTTCAGTATTCTTCACTTCCAGAATGAACCAGTTACTTTTTCTTGGTAATGACACTATACATAGGACTCATGGTCATATGAAGACTAGTTTCTACAACTGTCAGATGACTATTTTGTCTTTTTTATTTATATGAACTGATTACATATAAAATCAGAGGGAAGAGTATAATAAAATCTAGTCCATATACAAAACTTCAAACTTGGGGGAAAAATGTTTTAAGTCAGGTTTTTAAGACCATCACAAGCTTCCATTCCAAAACAAAAGCTTGTAAAGAACAAACAAGAATGGATGAAGAAAGGTAAGATCTGAATCCTAGGCAGGACGTTTGTTCTTCCTTCTTTATTTTTCTGCTCTAAAGATCTCAAAACCATTTATTTTAAAATAAAAAGTTACATCATTCTGCATGATTTGTCTGTAAACCAAGTACTCCAAAAAAAAAGAAGAAAAAAAGAAGGCATCATCATTCTCAGTTTTCTGCAGTGAAATTCCTTTTTAGAGATATAAGCAGATGGCAAATCAATGAAAAACCGTTTTCATTCTTTGCTGTCCTCTAAACAACAATCAAAAACAGATATGTAAATAATACAATATCTTTGTCAGATGCTATACTGAATATGAAAAGAAAAAATATCAAGCAATAATAATCCCCCAACTGGGACCTGTTACTACTGTGTATGATTTCAGTTTCTCCCCCAGCATGTGTAAGATTAGCCATACAAGGTCCAAATCCAGCATTCCATTAAAAATTACTTTTGGAACTCAATTTACTGTGATTATTTACATTTAATGTGACTGTTTACTCACTGCTTATTCTTAATAAGAACAGTGCTCTGTAAATAAACAAAGATTTTACAGACAGGGCTACTATGACAGACCTTACCAAGCTTGTGTGTTAAAATGTAAGTTTATTAAGAAAAAGAACTGACTATAACAATATCTGAAAAATATTAAGAATATTTTCTCATTAATTTGCATAAAACTAGAAAAAAGATCCACTCAAAAGATGCTATTTTTTGGTATTTCATTCTATAGTGAAGTCATCAGAAGCCATTTGTTTTTGCATTTGTTCATTTATCTGCTGGGACAATGTAGTCTAGGACACTTTGAGTTTACTTCAGTAATTAAAGACAAATGAATATTTATTTTTCAAAATCAATTTTCATATACTGATTATCTGCAACTTGCCTTGTTATGCATTAAAAATATGGAAAATGACTGATGAGATGTGTGCTAAAACAAGTAAAATGTTTATTATAAAATATAGCTGGTGGCTATATGGATGTTCCCTGTAAAGCTCTTTCAACTTTTCTATATAGTTGAAAATGTTGTAATACATTGTTGAGGAAAAAAACCCTTGCTTTTGGGAAGTCTTTTTTTTTTCTTCCCTGTTCTGAATACATTGCATTTTTTGTTTTCCTTCTTTTATTTTTAAACGACAGCAGTTTATTGTCTCACAATTAAACTTTTAGAAGTTTTGATACAACTTTAAGATCAAAGAAGTCTTACATTAGCACAAAATTTCACCCTATTTTGACATTTCTACTGTCTAGGCATCTCATTGTAAAGGGGTTGGAAACTAAAGTATTACACAGAAATAGTACCAATGTTTTAGGGCTCTACAGAGCAAGATATACTGATTACACATCTCAGTTACTCTCCAGAGTTCAAAAATCTGTGGGTTCCTGGATCATGCCAAGTCCCAAATATTAAGTATATACATATACTTAAACCTGCTATAACTGTGTGTGTGCTCGCACACACACACATGCCCATGTGTAAAAATAACACAAAAAATTTATACTTTATTATCACTCAACAAGGGCTTTCCCATTCCTCAGTTATTGATGAATGAAAAATACTAAGTTCCAAGAACCTTTTAACAAAGTTATTATAAAGACTGTGTTTGGTTTATGTACTATAACCCTTTAATTCTGCTATTAAAATGATATGCCCTAAGATACACTAATAATACTTCCAGTACATAAAAAAGAAAAGGAGTTTAAAAATCACTATTCAAATACTAAGCTTCCTAGCAGAACTGAAAAAACAAGTTCTTGGAAATTTTATGTTTAACACTAAAGTTCTATGAGGCACACCTGCTGGATGCAATTTATATATCTGAAGCTGGAAAAAAATCTTTTAGTGGTTTAAATCCCTCCACCATCCAAGTTCTCATCTAATAGGTTGTCAACCGAATTTAAGATGATTGGCACCAAATTACACTGTCATCTTTCAAGCACGCAGGAGACATTTTAAATCAAATTATCAATCTAGTGGCAAAAAAATAAAGATTAAAAAGAAGAAAAGAACATCCTTCAAAAGACTGAAGGGCATAAGGTGCACTAAAAATATATTACTAGCTATTTTCAACAGGACAGTTTTTTTGTGAATGTACACAAATACATAGTGGTAAAGCAAGATTTAGTGGAATCAGCAGCAGTTCTGTTTTGGCCTCACCTGCGTTAATTTTTCCCATCACCACAATGGATGCGAACACAAAGATAATGCATCTGAAGGCAAGGTAAGACGTCTCAGAGTATGACCCTCCCCTCTTACCCCTCCTTCTAAGAGACATCTGATTAGGATAGGCCACACATTTTACCTCACCTGAACAGTAAGTTCCGTGAAGACAGAAACCCTGTCTTCTCTATAACTCGCTCACATCTTCCTAATACTCTATACACAGCGTACACTCAATCACACTGACAAATGGATACGTGCAAGTACTAGAGAAAGAAGTAGTAGAAGGTTTCAGGGACGCTTGGTCCTACAAATGAGTGTTAGAAGTTGTTCCTCCCTGCCCTAGGCCTCCATTTCCCCCTTTCAAACAAACAAAAGAAGCCCTGAACACCACAGATGTGAATTTCGAACATCAAAGATCTACCAAACACCGGGCGTGGGAGACGAGCTGAATACAAAAGGAAGGGAAGCCCCTGAACAGAAGCCTATCTTGCTGAACCTAAGTGCTCACGGAACCCGCTGGACATTAGCGCCGAGGTCCGCAGCGCGAGGTCGGCGGCATCCTGGACCAGGTTCTCGCAGAGCTAAGACCCCAATGCCAGCACAGTCCTAGAAGCCGAGTCTGGCAGAGGAGGGAGTCTGGCTGGTAGGGTGGGGGGTGGGCGCGACCACAGAGGGACTGAAGTCAGGTCTCCCGGGAGACAGGGCGGAGGGAAGGCCACACGACTCCCCGAGCCCCAAAAGACACTCCCGGATAGAGGCCCTGGGACGGGGCTCCTCTGGCCCCAGAATCAGGCCGTCCGGCAGGGACAGGAGGCGAGAGAGGCCCGATCCCGGAAGTACAGGGCCGGTTCGAATCTTACCATGGTGAAGGTGGGGGGGGGCGCACTCGCGCTCTGGCTCCACTGGGGCTAGGGCTGGGGTCAGGGGAAGGGCAGCACCGGCCGCTCGGGACCTGCTGCCCCCCTGACAGGAGCCGCGGCCGCTTTGCCTCCTGCCAAGATGGCGGCCCCGAGCCACGTCTCCAACCGGAAACGGCGCGGGTCAAAGGGCGGAGGGCGGGACGCGGTGGAGTCCGGGTGGGGAACTTGAGGGTACCGGGCTGGGCCTCGAGTGTCAACGCCACGTAGAGGGGCTTACCCTAAACGCGTGATCTCAGACTTCTGTCTCTTCTCTGTTTATTGTCGCCTTTCCTTATTTTGTATCCCTTCTTACAGCTTATAAAACCTCTCTCACAGAAACTGTATCAAGTAATATTCAAAATAACCCGTGTGCCTAAGGGACTAGTATCCAGAATATATAAAGAACTCTTACAACTCAACAATAAAAGGATAAATAACCCGATTTAAAAATGAGCAAAGGATTTGAATACATTTGTATATCTCCAGAGAAGATATACAAATGGCAACAAGCACACCAAAAGATGCTCAACGTCCCTAATCATTAGGAAAATGCAAATCAAAACCAGGAGATACCACTTCACCCACTAAGATAGCTAGAATAAAATAGATAATTACAAGTATTGACAAGGATGTGGAGAAACTGGAACACTCGTACACTGCTGGTGGGAATATAAAATAGTGCAGTGGCGTTGGACAATTGTTGGGCAAGTTCTCAAAAAGTTAAACAGATTTACCCTATGACCCAACAATTCCACTCTTAGGTATAAACCTGAGAGAAATGATAATGTATGCCCACTCAAAAATTTGTAAATGAATGTTTACAGCAACATTTTTCATAATAACCAAAAAGTGTAAATGACCCAAATGTCCATCAACTGATGAATGG
Source organism: Bradypus variegatus (assembly GCA_004027775.1). NCBI lineage: Eukaryota > Metazoa > Chordata > Mammalia > Pilosa > Bradypodidae > Bradypus > Bradypus variegatus. The sequence goes on along the minus strand of PVKY010013970.1, from coordinate 3,654 downwards.
ATAAACAAAATATGGTATATCCATATAATGGACTATTATTTAACCACAAAAAGGAATGAAGAACTGATTATGTGCTACAACATGGATGAACCTTCAAAACATTATAAAAGAAACCAGACACAAAAGATCACATTTTATATGGTTCCATTCATAAAATGTCCAAAATAGACAAATATATAGAGTCAGTAAGTGTATTAGTGGTTACCAGGTGCTGGGAGGAGAGAAACAGGGAGTGACTTATAATGGGTATAAGGTTTGTTTTTGGAGTGATGAAAATGTTCTGGAATTAGAGAGTGGTGATGGTTGTACAAATTTGTGAATATTATAAAAACCACTAACTTGTACGCTTTAAAGGGTGAATTTTATGTTTTGTGAACTACATCTTAAAAAAACAATCTGAGTGCGGGAAGCAGGGGAATTATTGTGCTTATATCTATTGTGCGAATGAAGAAAATGATACAAGTTTAAGTGACTTACCTATTTCCAGTATATAATGGAACCAGGACTCAAAATCTCATCTTCTGACTCTCTTAGTAATTCTCCCATGTCAAATGTCAGATTTCACAGCATATACTTGATTCAGCAGTTCTTCATTTTATCCCATATACATGGCTCAATTTTACAGTACTCACCCATATTAAATCTATATGTTTGCAATAAAGGATACACAATACTCTTTTATTGAGTGCTTATTTTGTGACAGGTACTTTACACATGTTGTCCCTAATCCTTTACACCCATCCAGATAAGTACACTGAGAATTAAAGAAATTAAGCGACTTGCTCAGACTCACCCAGCCAGCAAGTGGTAGAGCCAGGATTCAAACCCAGCTTTCTCCTGTGTATTCCTTAAGTTTTATTGAACACTTACAGTGCAGCAGGTATTACTCTAAATTCTTCACTCAATCCTTGCAATGATTCTCTGGGATAGGTACCATCATTAGCTCTCATTTTACTGGTGAGGAAGTAAAAGTACAGAGAGGAAAATTATTTTACCAAAGGTCTCCTGGCTAGAAAGTAGCAAATCCAGAATTAGCATAAAGGCTGCTTGACTACAGAGCCTGTACCTTTCGTGCTACCCAATAGACTTCTCACTTACCTATATCAGCTCCATCTCAAATGGCCTTCTAACAGAGTTTTTAGAAAGCTAGCATATTTTTTAACTCGGCATTTTGGGGAGGATATATGTGAAATTGTTTCGTTTGTTTTTGTCACAGAAAGCACACATTTTAAAATAGGATTAGCAAATTTTTAACTTAAAAAAAAAGTAAAAATCCTCTTTGGAATTATTGCCTTATTGTGGCAGTTCCCAGGGGCCTTCAAAACAGACCTCAGAAGTTCAACAAAGACCAGTTGATGCTCATTCTTTGGAAACATGACATTTGCCAGATTAAATTGAAGAAGAAAAGGGATCCCTGCCAGCATGCTTCATGAGGAGTGCCTTAGAGGTAGTACACCATAATGGTTAAAAGCAGAGAATTAAGAATCAGACTGACCTGTGTTTGACTTCTATACCAAGCACTTACAAAGTGAGCGACTTTAGGCAAATTACTTTAACTCTCTTAGCATCGGTTACCTAATTTGTAAATTGGTAATAGTATCTACCTCAAAAGATTGTTAAATTAGATAGTACATTAATAAATTAAATTATATATTCTAAGTGTTTCTACATACTGCTCAACAATATGCAGCCATTATTAGTAGCAACAACAGATCACATAAATAAAAATATTTTGCAGTTCCATTTTTAACCAGAAGTCTCTCAAAAGAGGTGTCTCTCATTTTCCTTTTTAAAGCTGCTTTTCTGCTTTCCTCTGGGATGTTTTCTGGGTCAAATTTCCAATATCCTTTTTGTTTCTCTTTCCCTGGATTCCCAAATTAATTATGTGTCTAGTTTTGAAATATCTGTTTCTTACATGTTCATTCACTCATTCTGTTATTCATCAAGCTAACAAGCATTTGAGCATTTTTTAAACGCCTAATTTAGGCAATGCACTGGCGTTATGAGAGTTCAAAAATTAATTAGGCACAGCCCCTACCTTAAAGTTTACCTAAATTCTGATCAGACTGATCTAGGAGGAATTGCACACCCAATGATGCTTGCCTAGAAACAAAATGTAAATTGTGAAGACTCTCTTCATCTGGCTGCTTTGCCAACCACGGCCGCTAGATATCCCCACAGGCGCATTTTCTGAAACCATAGACAATTACGGGATCTAGTCGCCCAGAGAGCCTTTAATCGAGCCCTTCTAGCTCCTCCTTCCTGCGCATAGAGATCCTTTGCTGGAAGAGGCGTGACGTGCGGGTGACTGAAGGAGTTCTCACGAGAATAAAACTCTCGCGATGCGTTTTTTGCCTAGCTACTGACAACAGTCGGGTAACTCCAAGTGGAAGACCTTAAGTGGCCAGGCCTTGAGATTGGAGTGAGACCCCAGTCTTAGGCTGGGGTTCTTTCCTACCGGGGAGACGGATTCAGAGGGGCTACAGGTAATCTCTACCCTAGCAGGGAGGGAACTACCTTCCTCCCTCCCAGAGGAATTTAAGAGGTCTCTCCTTCCGCCTACTCCCTGCTCCTTCTCCCCATCTCCATGACAACTGTTCCTCCCTCATCTCTCCCATCAACACCCTGCTTCCTTTATTCCCCAAGAAACTTAAGTGGGAGCCAACCTGCAAGACCGGCGTGGAGGATGGGGGTGATGCTTTAGGGATTATTGGATAGGACCGAGGGACTGGACTTTACCCTCTCTTCGGGGACACTCTCAGAGGTGACCCCAAAGACAGAACTCTTTCCAGAACCTCTACAGCCTCCCCTGAGAAACCCCAGTAGCCTTGGAAACTTGACTGAACCCTGCCCTTGTGCAGGTATCTTACAGCTTTGGGTAGCTGCTGCAGACGTTGGCTGTCTTTTCCCTGCATGATTTCCCGGTTCTTCGGGCAGCCTGCCGGCGTTTCCTAAATAGGGGCTGCAGCAGAATGACTTAATTGCTTGGGGCCGTGAAACCGTAAGGAAAGTTTGGTTGGAGGAGAAAGTTTTAAAACTGTAGCCTTGGGTAAGGAAGAGGAACTAATAATTTGGGATTGCACCTCCTGGCAGTGCTTAATGTCCCATGATGTGTTTCCTTTTACTTAGACCAAGATTGTTGAAAACCAGACATATGATGAGCGTCTAGAGATTAACGACTCTGAAGAGGTTGCAAGTAATTATACTCCAACCCCAAGACACCCAGGTAAGAGAAGAACAGAAAGGAAAGAGAAATGGTTCTCAAAACAAAGAACAAGTGGATTCATTGTTATTTTCAAGAAGTTCCCATTTTATAGTAGTGAATGGCTTTCAGAGTTAAGTTACATCACTTGCCCTTTTTTCTGTTTTCTAACTATTTAATGGGGGAGAAATTACAGCCTTCCAGATTGCAGGATCTTCCTCCAACCAGACCAGTGTTCCCTCCCACCAGTTACATCATGACACTGCTCTGCCCATCATCTTTGAATGGTTGACTTTTTTTTTTTTTTTTTAAACTTACCAGAATCATGTTTTGCTCAGTTTTGAAGATGCTTCATAACCTGCCCAGAACCTGCAATTCCAATAAAAATCTTATTGGAATCATTTTAGAGAACTTGAAACCATTTACTTATTCAACAAACATTTTTTGAGTAC
>PVKY010013969.1:0-10786 GCA_004027775.1 Bradypus variegatus | reverse complement strand
TATCATTATCCTTACTTCTTTAATTTTTTGTAATGATTTCTTTCCTCTTTATGTTTCAATTTATATATTACATATAATGCATTCACCAGTCCTCCATTCCCAGGCATCCTGTTACTTTCCCCCATAAGTAACCACTATCAGTAATTGGGTATGTGTCATTTTAGTGCTCTTCACAGTAATTATAACAGTACATAATAGTTACATATTATATTAATACACAGTATGTAACTACACATTAAGTACATTTATATTTTATATTTTTATGTAAATGATGCCCTGCTTTCCATATCCTATGATGTTAGTTTCAATTATTTTGTCTCAGAGGTCTCTTCATTTGAGTACATTCTTTTTCATGCTGCATAATATGGTTGTACCATGATTCAATTAATCTGTCCCTGAAATGGATATTTAAGTGTTTCCCAAGTTGATTCTTATAAAAAATGCTACAATGAACACTCGTGTGTGTGTGTTTACCTATGTGTGTGCATATATATATATATATATATATATATATGTATATTTATATGTACACACACACACACATATATATGTACCAAGGCATTTCTCTAGACTAGATTCCAAGATTTGGTATTGCTGGTTCAAGTGGAATGTGCCTTTTAATGTTTTATAGATAATGCCAAATTGCCTTTTAGATATGTTTTAACAATGAGTGCCTTCACAAACCATGTATGGGAGACTCTATTTCCCTATGTTGATTTCATTAATTTTTTCCAATGTGATAAGTAAATAATATTTCTTTTTTATGTTAATTATTATTACAATACAACAGATGAAGAAATTAAGAGGAAATTTCCCAAAGTCACACAGCTTGTAAAGATTAAAGTCAGGTTTCAAATGAAGTTACTCTAGATTTTCTACCAACCTTGCTGCTTAAAAAAATATATAAATGAGTAAAACAGGGGTAGGGCCTATGGGACAGGCTGACTGGTAATGCCTCGGCTGTCAATTTGAACATAAAGCTCATCAGAATGTGTCTAGGCACAATGAAGTGTGGCCAATGGGTAGATTAATGTGACAATATGTTGCCATTCAAGTAGCTATGCAGCAATTACACAATCTGAAATTACAATCAAAATAATTGTTATAAACAATTTGATAGAAAAGCATTGCTTACTATAATGATTTCAAACATTATATGTCTAATATTAACTTGTCTCTGATTTTTAAATTAATGGTATCATCTAGAAACATGACACAGGTTTCAGTTCTCCAGGTTTCTAGTTACTTTTGAAAATGATTTAAGAACAAATATCTGAAAAAGTAGCCCTCTCCATTTAAGGGAATAAAAAAAAATCTCTCAAATATGTTTAGGAAATGTATATTGAAGTGCGTGAGAGTTTTTCCCATGTTCTCATTTTATTCAAGATAATTTTTTATGATTCTGTCTTACATGTTCTAAAAGCTTTGTTTGCCTCTAAATCTGAATTCATGATTGTCAAGAGAATTGGTCCTCAAGCTGAGAGAACATCCCTGTCATTAATACTGAAATGGTACCTCAACATCATAATTATCTCAAGATACAGAGCAATTCCTTCTTTTGGGAAAAGAACAATCTAGAAGAAAATTATCAGCACATGCAAAGCATTGATAATAACTGGTATTATCAAGCACCTCTCTAGGCAGTGATCTAAACACTTGACATATCTTATATTACTCTACATTACTCTACCCCAAAACCCTGTAAGGTAGATACTGTCATTCTCAATTTACAGATATAATCAACCTGTAAAATCATAGAGTGGAATAGTTGAAAAACAAACCCTGGTTTCGGATCCTAACAGCACTTTCCACTACACCATATTGCTTAAAGGTACAGAATGATTATTTATCAGGAACGTGAACTGCCAATAAACATGAATAGAAGAGTCTTTGAGGGATAATAGTTTTCAAACAATAATTTAAGTCTTTAGGAGATTTTCTTTTTAGTATGCACTTTGTTTCCAACTATCATTCAGAACAGGGGTACTATCAAGAAAAACAAATCCATACTTTTTCTAACATTGAATTTATCTATTTAACTTCATTCAGAATTATAAAGAGGAAATTTCAGTAAATTTCTTAAAATTCATCAAGAGTCAGGTTGAAGACTATTCGCCAAAAGTAATTTTTCTACAAAATCACCATAACCTAAAAGTTAGTCAACCATCTGTTCCAATAAATTTAGTTCAATCTCCAGCACAACACAATTGTCTAGAAACCTTGCACATGACTCCAAATCTCAGCAATACAAATAAATACAAAAAACATCTCTTATTCCAACATAAATCTCACATATTACTAAGTCATAAATTCTAACTTACCATTATGGTGACAGACCTACACTTGAGGATTTTGAAACTCTAGAATCATTAGATGTTTAAAAATATAATATAGGAAAATGATTGGCTTTCTTGAAGAAAAGACACAGCCGTTTCTATGCATATATACATAATATAAACAAGAAGGGAATTTATATTAAGGTCTTTAATTCAGAATCTGTCATTTACTTAGGTTAACTCCTAGGTCAAGTCATTTAACATCACAGTATTTCGTGTTGCTATATCCAGATGTGATTCTTTTGAACAATGTTCTAGAGAAAAGAAGAGTAAAAAATCATATATTAAATGTACTATAGATTATATATGCAATATCATGAAAACCTAGAACACTGAATCTGGTCTTTCTTGCTACTTAAAGAAAACATTGCTTCACTTTGTCCCCTCATCAATTAGCTCAGTAAAAAAAATATTCATTGAGCATCTACCAAGCACCAAGCACCGTGGCAGGCTGTGCAGCATAGCTGCCACCCAAATAGATCTTATAAGAGTGTATGCCTATACTATGTCTCTAAACATACAAGCAGAAAGAAAATAGTCCAATTAAGAAACATAAAAAATTCTAGTGGCAGACTATGAAGGCATGTTACATACAAATAACACTTTTCTGCAAAAGTCACTAATTTTCTCCAAAAAGAGGCAAAAGAGTAAAACATAAAAATAAAGCAGGGAGCCAGAGCCGCTCTCCAGTCGCCGCCATGCTCTCCGTGTGCATCCCGCTCGCCACCCTGGCGGGCCAGCAGCAGCGCCAGCTCTCCTCTGAAAGCGTTCAGCCTGGCAGACAAGTACATGCCCCCTGCCCTCAGCAGCAAGACCGCGGGTGCAGAGCTGGAAAAAACTCAGATTCCTGCCCCCAGCATGGAGGATAAACCACTCCCGAGAGAAAATGCCCGCCACTTTGTCATCTTTCCTATCGAATACCATATTTGGCAGATGTATAAAAAGATGAGGCTTCCTTTTGGACAGCTGAGATAGATCTTTACAAGGACATATAGCACTGGGAAGCCCTGAAGCCTGAGGAGAGATACTTTATATCACGTTCTGGCTTTCTTTGCAGCAAGTGATAGCATAGGAAATGAAAACTTGGCGGAACAATTTAGACAAGAAGTTCAGATTACAGAAGCCTGTTGTTTCTGTGGCTTTCAAATTGTCATGGAAAACATACATTCTGAAATGTATAGTCTTCTTATCGACGCCTACATTAAAGATTCCAAAGAAAGGGAATTTCTCTTTAATATAGTTGAAATGATGTCCTGCAAAAAGAAGGCAGACTGGGCCCTGCATTGGACTGGGGACAAAGAAACTACCTATGGAGAACATGTCATAGCCTTTGCAGCAATAGAAGGAATCTTCTTTTCTGGCTCTTTTGCATCAATTTTCTGGCTCAAGAAAAGAGAATTGATGCCTGGCCTCAGATTTTCCAATGAACTTATTAGCAGAGATGAGGGTTTACACTGCAAAGTTGCCTGCCTCATGTTCAAACACCTGCCTTACAAACTTTCAGAACAGAGAGCGAAAGAAATAATTATCAATGCTGTTATGATAGAACGGCAGTTCCTTATGGAGGCCTTGCCTCTGAAGCTGACTGGAAGGAATTGTACTTTAATGAAGCAGTACACTGAAATTGTGGCAGACAGACTTATGCTGGTACTGGGTTCCAGCAAGGTTTTCAGAATGGAGAATCCCTTTGACTTAATGAGGACTATTTTGCTGGAAGGGAAAACCAACTTCTTTTGAGAAGAGAGTAGGCAAGTATCAGAGGATGGGAGTGATGTCAAGTTCAACAGCAAACTCCTTTACCTTGGATACTGACTTCTAAATGAACTGGAGATATGTTCTTATTTTGCTGATTTTTTTTTTTTCTGTTCTCAGAAAAAAAAAAAATAGCTACACCATGAATAGACCCCAACAGGAATATTTGATGGCACCTTTGAAACTGTGTACTACCTCAAAACTAGTCCTGTTGATATTAGTGGAGTCACCTGCAAAGAAGATATCTAAGACAAAGGCTTTTATGAAAGATCTTGTCCATGTTTGGTTTTTGCAAGCAGGTTGACTATAGATGACTTGGCTATAGATGTACCCACAGCAGTCTTGGCTTTCGAGATGGGGCCCCTCAAGCTCATTGAATCCAGTGGGCTTGAACATTCAGTTACTACCAAAGGCAGTTGGAAGATGCCATTCTTACTGCTTCAAAGCAGATTTTAAAGATTACTTATTAGTTTGTATACACAACTGGCACTTTACATGCAAATAAACATTGTACTGTCAAGCTACAAGCCTAGTATACCTTAACTTTGTTGGTTTCTACACCAAATGCAAAGTATTCACTCTACCACTTAAAGGGAGCTGATTCAAAATTTACCAAGTGACTAAAGTTTAAACTTGTGTTGACTTGTTATTTCAAAGCTTTATTTTCTTGCACGAGTTGGACTACTTTTATATCAATTTTAAAGTCAATCCTGTGCAGACCTAGTTATTAGCCAATCGATGCCACACAGAAGACAAGTTGTGTGTTTTGTCCTGTAGCACAGCTGGGCATGTTGAGGAAGAGCATCCAGGGATAAGAGAAAAGGTTTTAGTTTTTAAAAGGGTCATCTGTCAGATAAAAACTTCTAACTTAAGTCATTTGGAACGGAGGCACTGCCTTGGTTGACTGCTGGTGAGCCCAGTCTTAGTACATGTGAGGGGCCATAACATTTGAGTTCTCAAATTATATTTCCCCTGCCTTCTAATTGGTATGAAATGATCCTCAAAAGATGTAAATTGATTTTTCAAATCATCCTTATGTGAAATGGCCCATAGAAGATCTTGTTCTTCTTCAGTGTTAATGTCAGAACTGAAGTTGGTTCTCTTAAAAGTTGACTGTTTTTTTCTTTAATTAGAAATATGGCCTTTCAGAGTATACCTACAGTTCATGCTTGGAAATAATCACCCAGTATTGTCTTTAAACTTCAACTGAAAACTAGTGCTGCATGAGCTATTAACATAAGTTCCATTCAAATTTTTAATTTCAGAAGGAAGTATAAACTAAATAGATATACATAATAGGGCTTATGTTGTCAATCTGCTTTTATGTTCCAAACAAAAAAGCCAAGACATTACATGGAAAATGACATTCTATATACATTGACTATTTGGCAGCATTTATCAATTGATCTCATTGGCTGTGTCAGTTTTCTTCAATGCTTATTGTGTAACTAGTCTAGTCAATCTTTTTATTCCTTAATATGGGACTTTTCTATTGTATTGCTACCTAAAGTTAATAAATTGAGACTATGGCTCCCATACTTGGGCAACGTGAAAATGAATAAGCACTTTTCCCTTGTGTTATCAGGTACAAAGGGGATTTGGAATCAGATTTTAGGATTCCAATTCTCATTAACTGTGTAATTTGAGAAATCTGCCAACTCAGATTCATTTCCTTATCTGTTGACCGGAAAACAGATTTTAGTGTAAAGCATTTCAAAGTTTCTTAAGATTGAAAACCACACAAATGTTAAATGATTAAAATAAAACTGTTATGTCAGTTTAAAAAAATAATAAAGCAGGGTATTTTAGGGAATTGCAAGAACAAAGTACATTAAAATGCACTTAAATATCATTGCCACTTTTATAAACCAATACAATCTTAAGCTTTATTTGGTACTGAATTAATGGAATGTTGTAAAACATGAAGAGTCTTTATATTATGACAGCTATAAAACACACTTACATTATCAATAAAAAAGCATAAAGTTTGCTAAAGAAAAGAGAAAAAAGAGAATTTTTTTTTAGATTGTCCAAGACATTGTATTTGGTGAGTGACACAAATGGCATTGCTATTTCAAACATTATTGACTTTTTTCAAAAGCAAACTTTATTACAGCCTATTCAAATCTTTGGCAAACATGTTCCATCTTTGTATCATTTATAACAGTAGTTATTAATAAAAATGAGTCTGTAAAAATAATAAATTTTTAACATTTAAATTGCAATATTCAGTAAGCATATTTCAGAATATTTTAGCCATAAATTACTATTTCTTATTTTAAAGTAAAATGTCACAACACTCATAAAGTGCAGAATATAAAGTTAACTTTAAATTAGCTCTGAATGTGAGCATATGGCATTTTTTTAGATAAGGAATAAATCTTTAGTACTAAGTACAAAATTCTATGACTACATAAACTCTAAAGTATAGGTAATAATAAGACATAAAATACTTCCAGCATTTTTTCAACCTCATACTCCCACATGGTAGAACAAAAATGTCATTAGCTCATTTTAAGATGTGAAAATCCAAGACTCAAAATATCATTATTTTTTAAGAAATTCAATAAAAAATGAATAGAATCAACTCCAAAATGTTTATATTTCTGATTTGTGCATTTCATCATTCCTTTTCACATGAAGCAAAAGAAGTATTTATTGGGCATCTACTACATGCCCAGCACTATGCTAGCCATAAAAAATAGATGATTAAAAAATGAGACATGATCTTTGACATTGTGGAGTTTATCATTTAATGCAGTAGGTTCAGACTGAATACGTAAATGGAAAGATGAAAATGGAGTTCCAGATTGTGGCAAGGTCTATAAAGGAAGAAAAAAAAAAGAGTGAAATGAGAAAGAACAGAAAGTTTAGCTTCTTAAATTGGCTTGTTCAGGAAAGTTTATTATTGAAGAAAGAAAGAAGAGTGAGTCAGGCAGAACATCTGACTGTTTGAGAAGACGAGAGTAGCTGCAACAGAGTGTGTGAGGAGAAGGGAGAAGGGTGGAGGAGACAAGAGTGAATTATACCCATTTAGCCACAAAATTGTGTTTTAAAATTTACTTTTTAGCCTGCTTAGTACCTTTTACCAAACATAAAACCAGATGCTATCAGGTAACAAAGTTGTTTCTCAAGCCATAAACAAAACTATTTCAAAGGTTTGTCTGATCAGCTTCTCCTTAAATGCTTAGGTTACCAGCTAAGTTGTGTGAGCTACATATGGACTTCAAATATAAGTGAACTTCAGGTTCAGGATAACCACACTTTTTTTTTTTTAATTGAAAGCTCATCACTATTTAGGGAATAATGTGTAAGTAAACCAACACTTAAATTTTAAAAATCGAAAAACAAACCCTTCACCATTAAATTTGAAAGCAAAGATTATATTTCATGGGTGCTTAGTTACTCTACGAACCTTGATATTTTAAAAAGGCACAGATTTTGTTTTTCTTGAGTGCTGAAAACGAAGTATTTTTCTAGATGCCAAGTTAATCCTTGTTGGCAAAATACATACCGTGCATAGTGTTGGTGCAATTTGTGATTATAAACTGACACCCACTGACAATTCAGAATAGCTTCCACCCCAGCAAGTAGTTACAAATATTGAAGACCATTGTCTGATCTATAAGGCATGTCATTAATTTTCATTATTACTAATGGGAGTTATGGGCATACTTCCAAAATAAAGCACAGGCATTGTATCATATCACTGCTCCTTAAAAGGCTTTATTTTAAGGTTGGATATTTTTGGCTACGTTGGCATATTCCTATTTTATTTTTTTCTTGTTAAAAAAAGTTAAGATACACAAAATATTAGCATGTACATCCTTTCTCATCTTATTTTCACTCATAGTAATTTTATAATTTAGGAAAGAAAATGAAATCAATTTTAAAATTTGCTAAGACAAATCTGATGCCAAAAAAGGATGCATTTTTATAACAGAATCCAGTGTTGGTAAGTGAAATGCACATTCCAAATACTCTGTTTGAGGTGTGAACTGATACAATCTATATGTTAATCTGGCAATATGAATCAGAAGCCTTAAAATACATTCCCTAACTTTTTATTGAATAATTTTACATTAAAATATTTGCCATAAAAATAAGCAGAAATGCATAAAAATCTTCAGAAAATGAATTAACTTTTCACAGTACATTAACCAATCCAACCTTACTGGAATCTTAAAGGCTAGATGACACAATTGATAACAGGAAATGCAGATAGATACAGAGGGAGGGAGGGAGAAAGGTAGATGATAGAGAAACTGATAATAGATTAAATAAATACAGTATATATACAAATATATCAATAAAATTTTTATAGTATAGAAAACATACAAAATAGGAAAAAGCCTGAACTGTGTACCAAAATGACAATCTCTAAATAAAGATACTACAATAATTTTCTCTATTATGCATACATAATATTTAAATACATATATATTTATGTTCTAACATTACATATGAAATACTACATTTTAAAATATCTTAAGATGTGTAAGATTTATTGTGAATTATATCATATATTTCAAATCATCCATAATGAATATATATTAATTTTATAAACAGTATAAACAGTAAAAGCAATAATTTAAAATTTTTAAGCTTCAGTAGTTCCTATATATATATTCTTTTAAAGAATATGTATCTCTGCATGCAAGGACTATAACTGGCTCAAGTTCCTTGGCTGGATTTTTGCTTGCCTCTGAAGATCCACTCTGTCCATGGCCCCTCTATTAGTAGGGAAATATATATACTTATTTCTATTCTTTTCATGGTTACCCTAGAAATTATAGTGTACAATTTAACTTAAAATAATCTAAAATTAATCAATATGTTACCTTCTTCTGAAAGAACACAAAGATAACAGAAGACTTTGACTCCAACCACTATCCTTAAGATTTACATGCTCCCTTTGTCCAGCATTTTAGTTCTTCTTCGTAACCTCACAAATTAGACATCATTATTGTTTTATACAATCAGTGTGTGACTTCATACCAGTTCTTACTTTAAGCCTCTTTTTTTCCTTCTTCCTAAATTACACTCATTAAAGGTTTATTTAAAACTGACAATAACCAAGTGCTGGTGAGGATATGGAGCATAACAACTTTCATTCATTGTTGGATATGAATGCAAAAGGATGCAGCTACTTTGGAAAATAGTTTGACAGTTTCACAAAAAGCAAAACATTGTCTTACCATTTGATCTAGCAATCATGCTTCTAGGTATTTACCAAACTGAGTTGAAAAGTTATGTCCACAGAAAGACCTGCACACAAATGTTCAGAGCAGTTTTATTCATACTTGCTCCAACTTGAAGCAACCAAGATGCTCCTCAATAGATGAGGATAAATGCACTATGGTACTACCATACAATGGATTTTTTTTGGTAGAAAAAGGAATGATCAATCAAGCAGTGAAAAAACATGAAGAAATATTAACTGTATATTGCTAAGCAAAAGAAGCCATTCTGAAAAGGCTACATATTGTATTCCAACTATATGGCCTTCTGGAAAAGGCAAATGATTGCCAGTGCAGAGGGAGGAGAGAGGGAGAGAAGAATAGGTGGAGCATAGGGGATATTTTAGGCAGTATTCTGCATGATACTATAATGATGGACACATGATATCAAACATATGTCAAAATGCAAGGAAATATATATATAAAGAGTGAACCCTAATGTAAACTATGGACTTTAGTTACTAATAATGTATCAGTATTGGTTCACCAATTGTAGCAATTGTACCATAATAAGATATTAATTGTAGGCGAAACTGTGTTCCAGGGAGAGGGGGAAGTCTCTGTACTAGCTTCTCAATTTTTCAGTAAACTTAAAACTTTTCTAAAAAAATAAAGTCTATTAGTTACACAGAAGAGTTTATTTAGTGGCAGTTCAATAGCTAGGAAACATTTGTCAATATCTGTGGTCCAGAAATGTCTTCATTTCGTCCAAATTCTTGAAAAGTAATTTTGCTACATATATAATTCTGGGTTGACAGCTATTTTCTCTCAGAAATCTCAAGATATTTCCCTAATTTCTGACTTCCATTGTCTCTGTTGAGAAGTTACAGTCAAATTTTCTCAATGACTGCTTTTAAGCTTTTTCTGAACTGTGGTTTATTTCCAGTTGATGAAGATAAGGTTGTCATTACAGAAGATAAGATTAAAGGCTAAAAATGTTATTTTGTGACTCTCAACAAAATAATGGATTCAACAAATACTGTAATGGGATGCTGAAAGTAATAGATGAAGTTATTTGGGAGCAAGATATTCAACTGGAGTCAAAGGACCACCCTAAAGATAATTTGCTAATAGCAAAGGCAAGAATAAGTACATTGGCAAGATCTGCAAATCACCTTAACCAAATGATCAACTTTAGCATCGTTACCAGTGCAACATCCTAAAATCTTGTGCCTCTGAAAAGATGCAATATGAAGAATACAATAGAAGCACTTCTTGCCAAAAAGTTTAAGCTTTACCTAATAAGGATTGAAAACTAACTTTCAATCAAGAAAAAAAAAGAGAATGGAGAACAAGTTAAATGACATCATAAGAAAACTATCAGGCAATTTAGAATGTGATGCATGCTACAAGACAGACTATAGAATTCATTCTGAGTCAATGACATGATTAAAAAAAGGCTATTCTAGATTAAAAGAGATTAAATACACATAAATGTGTGCATGCAAGAGAGAGAGA
>PVKY010013968.1:0-10785 GCA_004027775.1 Bradypus variegatus | reverse complement strand
GCCTTTCACGTTTCAGAAATCACATTGTCAACAATGTTTCCAGACTTGGAAATTAGCTGAAGTCATCAGGAGTGCCTGGCAGCAAGCAGCAGGCGCCTTGGTGGGGGCCCCTCGTTTGACGTTATGCATCGGTGCAAAGAGAAATTGGCAAGGTTCACGGAAAAGGTTGCCGGGCCTGCTGTCCTCTGAGGCTGCAAGAAGGGTGAGTCTGGGGCACAATGAGGCAGGACCAGCCTTCTAAAGCCCCAGCCTTTTACCTCCTGCCCCAATATTAGGGGACTAAGTCCTGGTCTTCATCAGAGTGTGATTAAGAGTGTGCTCTCCGCCTTCTACTTCTCTTTAGGGGTCACAGAAAACAAAAGTGATAAACCCCATTACCCATGTCTATAATAAGAGTTATCTATATTAAACAAAATCATCCTTTTTAAATTAAAAAAAAAGTACTCTCTTTGTGGAAAGCCCCATCCGAGACAGTCTATACCAGCTGGCCTTTCCATCACATTGTCCTGGGCCCAGCCATCCACACCGTTTGCAGAGCCAGGAAACGGAAACCCAGAGGTGGGTACCCTGCTGCCTAGGACACACATTGTGGATTACCCACTAGTGTGGACCAGGACAGGGCCATAAGCAAGCACGGGATGCAGCAGGGAGTTAAGATTGCATAAATTGTGCTAGGAATAGAGTCTAGAAGAAAACACAACTGTCACTTCTGCTGAAGCATCTTATGTTTCCTCTGGAGGCCATCAGGATTATTTCCCTAATTACAGAGTCCCACTCACTAGGGCAAAGGAAAGGGGTAAATGACTTCCTGGGAATTTACCAGAACAAATGCTAAGCTTGAACGTGTGCCTGTGCATGGTATCGGAAACAAGCCGTGCAGAGGGTAATGAGTGGGAAATGGAGAGGGGGGCACTCTGGCTGTTGAGGTTATACACATCACTGGAGTTCAGCTTGTTGTTTCCTTCGTTGAGTTCAAGCGCCAAGAGGTGCCTGAGGCCTTTGTCTCCCTCTCAGGGCCCGGGAAATTTGGGGACCCCTTTGCTATTACAAGATGCCCATTGTCTGGCTGCCAGCTGTGGACAGAGTAGTGGAATCACCACAGGAGGAGGGATGAGAGGGGACGATGAGGTTGAGTTCCTCACCTAAAGAAAGTGATGTGAGCAGCCTGGGATCTTCACGAAGGTCAAACATCCTGGAGCCAGCACAGCCCGGCTCTGGGCATCAGCAAAAGATGAAAGGAGCCAAATCCCCTCTGGGATCACATGGGGTTAAAGGCATGGGAGAGAGAAAGTCTTTTTATCCTTAGCCAGTGGTGGGCCGGAAGAGGAGAGGAAGGCTGCCAAATTGTTCCCAAGGCTCCCCAGTCTGAACAGCTTCTTCTGAGGCTCAATTGCAGCTCAACCTGATTCTACCAGGAAGTCAGAAGTGGACGGGAGGCGGGGCTAGCCTTGATGAGACACCTTCCATAAGATAGATATGTTGCATACACCATCTCTAGTAATCCTCTCAACAGTCTTTTTAAGGAAGGGGACTATTACCATCTCCCTTTTATGAATGTGAAAACTGGGAATCAAAGAGCCCAGCACAGAGCCCCACCCACATTAGATATTCAATAAAAGGCGGAGAATGTTATTAACTGATTTTCATTGCCTCAGCCCTGCACACTGATCAAATAAAAGCAGAGGCACTGAGTAGTCTGAACACTCAAGACAGGGATGGCAAACTAAGCCCCGTGCAGGCGCTGCTTGGCTCTGGGGCCCGTGAACCACATGGGGACAGAGAGCTGTGTCCAGGGTCCCAGGGCCCTCTCCCCCACCCACATGCACCCCTGCTGACATACTAGACCAACCGCAAGTCTGCAGGAAAAGAGGAAGCAGGGAGCAAGGCAAAGTGGGTGCTGGAGGCTGCAGCTCCTCCTCAGGCCCCTGCCTCTGGCTAACTCAAGGTGGACCCTCAGAGCCATATGTCACTCCAGACTCCATATGTACCTAAACCTGGGACTGCAACACCTGCCTCTCTCAGACTCTCCCCTCTCCTTGTCTTTGCTTGGCCCAAGCACTCCTGACATTTGGGGCTGGAAATTTCTTTGTTATGGGGACTGCCTGTGCATTATGGGATGTTTATTAGCACCCCTGGCCTCCACCCACTAGATGAAAGTAGCCCCAACATCACTTGTCACCCCCAACTTGTGACCATTAAAAATGTTTCTAGACATTCCCCTATGTCCCCAGGATGTCAAAAATCCCCCTGGTTGGGAATCACTTTCTTGGCCAGACCCATTCTGCACCCTCAGGGAGAAAAGAAGGGGTCTTTTTGGTTCCACACATTGGAGCGCCCTTGTCTAAATTATGTGGAGGGCGGAAGGAAAGTATCTGGTGGCTCCTAAATTCTTCTTACGGAAAGACCTGCCATTGTTTAGAAAGATACCTTGATGAGCTGCCTGGGAGATGAGACTCCTGGGGAGGGGGGCGGTTCAACAGGGGACCAGGCCCCGGAGTCTTAATGCTCTTCCTAAGGAATGAGCAGGAATTTGGAGATGACGAGTAGACCAAGGAGACTGGATGGAGGAGAGAAAAACACAGACACTCCTGGCAAAATGGCCCAAGGGCCATCAATGCAGGAAGAGCCTGAACAGAGCCCCAGCTGGCGACATTGCCTGGTGCAAATCCTGCCTCAGCTGCCCCAACCATCACCAGAGTCTCCTGCCCACACATCACACAGTCCCTGCCTCTCACAGGAAGGACTGAACTTTATCCCTAATGTCAGATCAGGGCCAGCCCAGGTAGGCTGGAAAAACAATCAGAAAACTAAGCAGGAACTAGAAGCCTGAAGAAACCAGAAGAACTTAGACTTCTGCCAATTCCTAGATGGCTTAAGAGGACATTGGCCTGCCTCTAAACTGGTGGTTCTCAAAGTGTGGACCCTGGAGCAGCACATTAGCATCACCTGGAAACTTGTAAGAAATGCAAATTCTTGAACCTCCCCTAG
The DNA here is from genome assembly GCA_004027775.1 of Bradypus variegatus. Lineage (NCBI taxonomy): Eukaryota > Metazoa > Chordata > Mammalia > Pilosa > Bradypodidae > Bradypus > Bradypus variegatus. The sequence continues at coordinate 7,797 of PVKY010013968.1, read as the reverse complement.
ACACTCACCCTAGACCTACTGAATTGGAAATTCTAGGGATGGAGCCCACCCATCTGCACGTTAACAAGCTCTTTAGGTGACTCTGACACATGCTCAAGGTTGAAAACCACTGCTCTAAACCCAGGAGTTCAAGCAATTCCCCTCCAGATCTTGAGAGGAGAGAAGGGGGAAGATTGGCCTCTGGCGAAAGAATAATGAGAGGACTTTGAAAGGAGCAGGCCCCTCGCACCTCCCCTTCCACCCAAACTCACACACTGGTCCAGCTGGCCAAGCCCCTGCCTGGTCCTCCCACCCACTCTGCAGCACTGCAGTCACTATGGAACTAATTGGGGGGTGTGGAGGGGGTTCTTTCTCTGGGGAGCTGACTGGAGGAAAATAGGAGCCAGAACCCCCTGGAGTGATGTACCTCCCCAGCCTGGGGTTTTCCTCAAGGCCCCCAGGAGTGAAGCGCTAGATAAGTCTAGGCTCCCCGACCCCCAGGAAAGCCCTCCAGAGGCTGCCTTGCAGGGCTCAGTACACGCTGCCAGGCCCAGTCCCGAGGCTCTGAGCCAGGGGGCCTGTCACACCTGAAGAAGCTCAGGGGTGCCAGCTTGCAGTCAGGCCCAGATGGCAGTGCCACTGCCGGCTGATGGATAGCTTTCCAATGAGGGCGCTGTGCAGGTTGCCAGCTGTGCCCGTACAGGCTCTGGATCAGCATGGCTGCACAGCTCCCCCCAACTCCCGCACATGCCGGAACAGGGATGCATCACAGTGCGGGCGAGCTGCAATTAATCTGTGCAGCAGACAGGCCGAAGACAGGAAAGGAGAGATACCAGGGAGCTGATGGGCCCTGTCTGCCTTCGCTGAAGGGTTGGCTGGGCCCCCCACACATGCTTCAGAGGCAGCAGCCCACCTTCCCCAGCAGCCCCCTGGGGAGGCAAATGTGGGGACCCTGTTGGACACTTCCCCAGCCCCCATCACGGTACCTGATATGTAGTAGGGGCTCTATAAATGTTTAGGTATTCTAAGTGAATTTTTCACTTATACCCCCATAATCATACCTGTGTGGTCCAACAATCAGTGAGGCCTCAGAAGTCTATCGCACGATGAGGCAGAGGGACAGCCCACAGCCCTGACCACACACCCTCATCTCCAGCCCTGAGCCAGCCCTTCCCATGCCCCAAGAAATCTCAAAGCTAGAAGATGGTCTGCTGACTCCTCGTCCATACACTGGCTTATGATGTCAATTATGACTCCGTTTACCATCCTGCGGTCAAGCCTACAGCCTGGATTGAAATAGTACATTTCATCCCGGGCGCCCCAGCCTCTCCTTGGGAGGGCTCAGAGCTTCAATCAGCCTCGACCTCCATGACCAGTATTGGCCCTGATCCAAGTGGTCCCAGGCACCATCCTGAAATTTGAAAAATCAAAGAGCCTCATGAACTAAAGGTGATTATAGTATGGTGCAAAAAATCTACCTACCACCTACTGCCTAAATCATCTCTCTAGTCTCCCTCCCAGCTCAAATACTTCTAGTGACAAGGAACTCACCACCTCCAAGGACATCTTAGTCTATCCTGGGTCAGCCCCTGGGATGTCTTCAAATCCTCCCATTTTCCACAGATCAGTGGTTCTGATCTCCCCAAGAATCCTTTGTTCATACATTGGGAGACCAAACACACTTCCTAAAATCCCCAACATTTATAAGGAGGGTGAAGAGTCCCCATCTGAATGCCTTTGGGTATGACACTCTTCTTCCACTGAATTCTCACTCTCTGCCCTGAATCTCAGCCTTTGTGATATTTCCATTAACAAAGCCTTACGGTCAATTCAACGTGGGGGACTATATCACCCTGCATACTTACATAAAACCAAGTGTTGACTAAAAGCCCCCAAGGCCTTACAGACCTGCTGTACTAAGCAGGAGCTTCCCATCCTGAACTTGGGCCATTGCTTCTGCATCTCTGCACAGGACCCTCCATTACGCCAGTGCTGATGCACTTTGTAAGATTTGGTCCCACACAGGCTGCCAAGAATTTTTTAAGATACCAAGTCTTTCAGCCAGCCTCTTCACACTTTTTCTCTCTTGCTTTTATTTCGTCTGTGACTCACATAAATGGATTTTCTATTTCTTTATCCACATTATTAATTTAAAATGCTAAATAGGATCAGGATGAAAATAGAACTCTTAGGCACTCCAGGAAAGACCTCCTCCAGATTATTTCAACCCCTTGATCTACTCTTAATGGATTCAGCTAGTTATTAATCTACTGGGATCCTCTAAATCCCAGTCAATATTCTCAATACTCACCCTAAGGATACCTGGAGATTTCTTTATAAATTCTTCTGAGACCCAGATCAACTGTCTGCTTCATGGGCCAGAGATTACTAGAGATTACTAGTTTATAACCCAATATGTTGGCAATGTGCCAAGACACTAACTAGCTTTTATGCCTTGTGGCTAGCAGCAGCCTTGTGACATAATTCTTGCCAATGAGGTGGACGCAGGAATCATTAGCAGAACCTCCCAGGAGAGCTGCCTAAAGTAGAAGACAGACTCAGATGAGTGATCCCTTGTTCTTCGCCTTTCCCCTTCCTGCCTGCCTGGAAGGCTGATGCAATGCTGCAGGTAGTGCAGCCATCTTGAAACCATGAGGGAAAAGCCAAGAAAGCCTCAGAAACCTTGGCCCTGATACTCATGAGTCTCTGAAATCAATGCTGAAGACACCTGCCTTCAGACTTCTCATCACATGAGATTGTTAAAGCCTCTGTCTTTTGGTTTCTGTTATTCAGAGCTAAATGCAAGTCCTAACAGGTACTCCACATTCCTACTCTGAGCCTTCTCATGTCAAAGAAGGAAATGAGATTATCCTCATGTAACTAACTCTTAGTAAGTCAAGATTGGTTCCTGATGATCATTTCTTCCTCTCCAGGATGTTTACAAATCTTTCTTTTAACAAATCATGCCAGATTCTTGCCCAGGGTTGCTCCACCTTTAGGAAAATTGGAATGTTTTTGCCAGTTTCCAGGAGTCAGGCATCTCTCCCCCACTCTTGGATTCCTAAAGATTAGCATCACTGATTCAGGGTCTGCAATTTCCCAGAGATTGCTCTTCTTGTACAGGATATTTGAAGTGCTTTCAAGCTATCCACAAGCCTACCCTGTCTCTTCAGTTGGGGAGGCTCACTCAGCAATGTTAACTTTATCGTTTCTGATCTGAAAGTTTATCTTCCTTGACCAGGATTATAGCCAAATTCCTGGTTAAGGATTCTGATTTCTCCCACTCATTCCATCTTGGCTCACCTGTCCTGAGCAAAGGTATATCCCCAGTGCCCCATCTGGCAATCCACCATGCCCAAAGCTCAGCCTCACCTCACTCCCCAGGATAATGAGCTGGACGAAAAGGGATGCCTTGCCTTTGAATACTTCCTCAGCTCTGTATTTATGGACCTAGAATAATTGCAGAACCAGAACATGCAGGGCTTTGGAGAAACTCATAATTACAGATAGTGGCCACAGACCAGTCCCTGGAATCCAGGAAATCAAGGCCACCAGTCAGCCTTCTGAGGGCAGAGCCAGGAGTCTGGAATCTGACCATCCACTTCCAAACAACTTGTTACCTTATAACCTGTATGATCTTGGAACAATTAACTGCTGTATTCTGATTGCCACAGACAATTGCCCTCTTCGTGTAATGGGCACAGTGATAACGGAATTGTCATGAGGATTCAATTAGATAATACACCTAAGTAATTAGCACATAGTAACCTCTCAATAAATGTTTGCTGCTATAAGCATCATTATCATCATCATTAAAAATGATTACTACTATTCTGCCTCCATCCCTATTGCAAGTTTCAAACAAAGAAATCTACATCCATAGGGTATGCAGGAAAAGGCACTGGGGAAAGGCCAGGATATCTATTTTACTGAGAATTTTTGACAATAAATAATGATTCTCCCATCCGTGGTTCATCCCCTGCTTGCCTTAATGCAGAATGATGCTCCCATTCAGATTTTTCCTACTAGTAAAGGTCTAAACGATTGCAATTTATTGAAATAGCATGCAGCCATAGCTAGGGAACCATCTGTCAAGATCTAGGGTATGCTTTTGCAGTTGAGCCACTCTCTTCCTGTTAGGAGCAGATTCTTATCTAGCTTTGGGTTTGGCTTTAGCTTTGGCTTTGGCTTTGATTTTCATTCTAAGGGATTCCTGTTCAATTGCCTGATAATTGTGGCAAGGACAGTATCTAATCTGCAAATCCACTTTGAAAATTCTGGACTATTGAGCAAGTCACCCCCGAGTCCTGCATTCATGGAGAGCACTTTGGAATGGAGAGTTGGCCCTTGGGGTCTTGGGATTGAAGTTCCAAACTTCCAGATATTCTGAATCAGCTATATTCTGGCCTAAACACCAGTTCTCCCTGTGCCTGCCCCTCCCCAGTCCCTAAAGACAGAAGACTTAGAGAGGGAAGGCAAAGTGAAAGAAGAAACATGGGAAGACATTGGCCGGAGGAGAGGGTACTCGGGCTTGTTCCTTCCTGCTCTTGAGGTAGAGGATGGGGTTATTCCCGTCTTCTAAGCCACATGTGGGAGGGAAACTACAAGGAACTCACTTGCAGAGTTTGGGGATAACAGCAAGAATATGCAGAGTGACCAGCATCTCATTCCCCGGTTGTACATCTGTCTACTTAAGCAGAAGGAGAAAAGACAGGGAGAGATGGCAAGGCAGGGGCCAGAACAGACTTGCTGCCAGCAGGGACGGAAGAGAAGGGAAATAATGAATTGGATTTGAGATTAAAGTTTCAAACTGGTTGAGACCACCTGAGGCTTTTTTACCAACAAAGCATAACCAGAAAGCCTTGGAATCTGCCTAAAATGCCATTAAACGATGGGACATGAAAGGGAGACTCCACAGGGAAGACAGAAAAAAAAAAAGGATCCCACATTCGCACCCCACCAAGTTCACAATGTTCAGCGTAAAGTAATATAATATTTTTTTCTCTTTGAGTAAAACTGACTTTTTGGTGTAAAATTCTATGAATTTTAACACACAGATAGGTTCATGTCTATGACACTCAGAATACAGAACAGTTCCATTACCCTCCAGAAATTCCCTTTTATTATTCTTTTATAGCCAGACCCTTCCCTATCCCTAGCCCTTGGAAAACACTGACATGTTTCGTCTTTTGAAGAATGTCAGATAAATGGAATCAGACAGCACGTGACTTTTTGAGTCTGAATTCTTTCTCTTAGCGTAATGCCCTTGAGGTTCATCCAACTTGTTGTGTGCCCATTCTTTTTTATTGCTGAGTGGTATTCCATGGGCTGGTTGTACCACAGTTTATCCGATCACCCACGGAAGCTTTGGGCACTGGCCTCCTTCACTCTGGAGCCACCAGTGGCCAAGACAAAGCTGAACCCCACTCCAGGGCACCTTCTTCCTTCCATGACCCCTAATAATCTAGCCTGGTTTGGGGAATTGCTAATCAAGCCCTGAAAGTTCAAAGGGTCTCCACTACCCAAGAGCAAAGCCCAAATGAAGTATGGCACTATGATATTTTGAAATATTACCCAACATATTCTTCCTACTAATTGTTCCTTCTTCACTGTGCTGCCCTTTCACAGCCACAGCGGAGCTTCCTGCCACATTCCTCATCCAGTGGAGGTTCCACCATCCACTCAGTTGCTCAGGCAAATGCTTTAGAGCCTCCTGACTCCTCTGTCTCTCTCTCCCCATGTCCAGCCCATCAGCAAATCCTGAGGCTCTCCCTTCACAGTGTGTGCCATTGCTGACCCGTTCTCCAAGGGCCAGGATTATCTCCAGGATTATCTCCCCATCTTAATTAAGATCCTTAACTCAGTCAAATCTACAATGACCCTTTTTCCAAATAAGGAAACATTGGCAGGTGCTGGAGATGAGGACATGGACATATCTTTGGAAGCCATTAGCCTACCACATCTGGTTGTTAAATAGCTTTAATATCTCTCCTTTTATACTGCTATACCTCCTACCAACAGCATACTGATCCCCCTTACCATAAGGCTGTAAGATTTGCACACAGGTCCTTTCTCACTTCTCCTTAGGACACTCTCCTTTCCAGAGAGCTAGTTTTCAGCTCAGCTTCTTGTTCTGACCCACTGGAAAAGCACCTGGTTTGCTGAAATATAAAGCAGGTAACAGTATGGACATTGAGCACCGGGTTACGGTGTCGCCACTTGCTAGCTGGTGAATGAGGACAAGTTGCTCAGGACCCTTAAACCTCAGAGGTGAAGATTTAATATGCACTAAAATCTTTTCATGAATAATCTCCCATAATCCTCTCAACAATACAGTGAATTAAGTACCATTTTAAAATAATTCATTCATATGTTTTCCTCCAGCATGTACCTATTCTAGGCACAGTTCCAGACACTGTAGATATAGTAATAAACAAGATAGGCAAGATATCTGCTGTCATGGAAATTACTTTCTAATGGTGAAAACAGATATCAAAGAAACAAAAGAAAATTGCAGACAGTGTTAAAGACTATGAAGTCATAATTTAATATCACAATAATAACAGAGTGGGCAAGGTAGGGGATTCCTTTAGGGTGCACTGCCCAGGAAAGCCTCTTCAAGAAGGGGATGTTTGAGCTGAAACCTGAGAAGCCCTTTCCAGATGAAAACAAATTGATATATTCAAGGGCTGAATGAAGGCCACTTACAAATGAGGAAGCTGAAATGCCAAGGCACTAAGTATCTTGCCCAACATCACTTTTCTGGTGAAGAGTGAAGTCAGGACTTGAAACCAGAAGCTTGAAGAGCCTGCCCGCTTCACCATTACACTATGGAGTTTCTTTTACTCCCCTCCCACACTTGTTCTGACAATTAAACAAGGCAGAGAATTAACAAGCCTGCCCAGTTGGTGTTAACTGACATCATTGTCCTTCCCTAAGTGATCTACAGGTCCCCCAAAAGATCCTCCAGGTCACCCCTTTGAGAACCAAGGGCCAGGAAGAGATGGACACTAACCTGCCCCAGGTTCCAAGGAGAATAACAAAGAGAAGTTGCCATCTGACCCTTCTGGTACAGCACACACCTGTGCAGGGCCCTACGGAGAGGCACCTAGGACACAAGATTTAAGGAGGCACTCACTCTTAGATGCAGGTCCTGCATCTGCATGAGCATCAGAATCAGTGCCTCCTTAAATCGTGCACTCTGGATGCCCCACTTGCCTCACCCAAGTCCTGGTCCTGCACCCCTAGCAGAAGCAAGGCATTTCCCAGAGCCCTTCAGGGTGCAGGAGATTGTCATTCTGGTGGCCTTCCACTGACTTTTACTCCATCTCCCAGCTGTATCTATTCAGCCAAGGAGAAACAAGGGCCCAGCCAGGCCAGGCCTGCCCTCCAAGCCCTCCCCTCTACTCTGGGGTTGAGGTTCCGGCAAGTCAAGTGCCCCCGCCTATGCCATGCGGGACAGTGTGCTGGCTCAGCAGCTCCTCCATCCAGGTGGCTTCCCCCGGCAGTGAGCTCACGAGGGCTGCACATGTCCCTCAGGATGACAGCTCTTTCATCACCAGATGTCAAAGCATGAGTCAGGAAAGGAGGCAGGTGACAAGACAGTAAAGTCATGTTCCCAGAAATGCCAACCAGCTTTCTCTGACACCACACCTGGACCTGTAGTCCCTTTGCCAACTTCCCCGTTGTTTTATTATAATGAGCAACACACTCATTAATAACCCTCCTTTTTATCTGCCCCCCCTTCCAGAGTCCCAGCCACAAGGGGAACCAGCAGGAGCAAGGGGTTCACAATTAGTCCTTCATAATACATGGTTG
>PVKY010013967.1:0-10784 GCA_004027775.1 Bradypus variegatus | reverse complement strand
CATTCACCATTCCAGGGTTCAGGGCCAGAGTCAGAATGCGCTTCTGTTTCCAGGTGATTTGGTGTGGGGTAGTAGAGATGGGAAGGGGGCTGGCGTCTGGAATCCTGAGACTTGGGCTCCAGCCCCCCTCTTCCACAACTGCCTGGTTCCCTGGGCCTGGAGCATCCCCTGTACTCCCTGAACCTTAGATTCCTGGTTTGGAAAACAAGGTGAAAAGCCTTTGCCTTACCTGCATGGACATTGTTGCAGGAGTCGAATGAGAAAGCTATCTCACATGGGGAGACCCTCCCTGAAATCATCCCACAGCCTGGAGCAGGCCCATCCCTGAGCAAGGTGCAACTTCTTCTTTTTTTTAAATTAATGCTGTTAGGAATAGTGCAAACAGCGGTCCCCATTGCTTGCACACATGGCTCTGGGTGGGATCTCAGTGCCCCCAGGACCCATCCTGGGTCTGCATGAGTAGGAGAGAGTGTTCTCCACTTTGCAATGGGGTGAACTAAGGCTCCAGTGAGGACGTTGGTGTCTTCTCCTTCCCAAAAGAGGGCTCCCTGGCTGCTGGGAGCCGGCGAGAGTGATTTATGGCAGAAATTGGCAGAGTGAGTGCTGTGTCAGCACTTCCTTCCTGACTCCCGCCCTCCTGCTCAGGTCTACCCCTCCCTCTATCTGCCTTTCTCACCACCACCCCCGTTTCTACCAAAGCTGCCACTCACCTCCCATCAGCTTTGTCTTGCCTGGGTTGTCCAAGGCTGAGCTGGGTCTCTTCTCAGCTCCTTTCAGGGGCCGAGCAGCAACTGTTGAGCTGTGCCTGGTGACTGGCTGGGGAGTTAAGGGAGTGGTGGCCAGATGGAGTAACAACACCTGTCCCTGTTATCCCAGAGCCACCTTCACCGAGGCCCTGCAAGCCCCCTTTCAGTCTTTATGAAAAAAACAGAAGCAGAAAAGCCAAGAAACTTGCTTGTGTTCAGGTAACCCGTTCAGTGGCAGAACCAGAACTCAAGCCCGGGTCTGTGGGACCCCTGTGCCCAGGGCAGCCAAAGCCGGGCAAGGGCCACCCCCAGGCTGGACACCAGGCCTGTGGGCAGGGCTGCCTCACTGAGTCCCTGCAGACCCCCTGGGAGCCCCTGCCCCTCGCAGGGAGCCGGCTGCGCTAGCCCTGACTCCAAGTCCTACTGAAAGGAAACTCCACAGGGAGTGAGCTCCTGGGGTGGGGAGCCAGAGGACAGGAAGGTACAAGCAGATTCTGGATCCTCCTTTCCAAGCCTTCCCCAGGGTGGTGAAGCAGGAGACCAAGGGCTTCCACGATGGCCCTCGGGCCCCCTGAGTGGGGCTGCTGCTTCGTCTGGGCGGCTGGGGGTGCTGCCTCTCCCTCCTCTTCACAGCTTCTCCCATGGCAATTTCTCTTTAGAGACGCAACTTTAAAGGGAAATGACTAATTTTCAGGAACGTTCTTCCCAATAATATTTTCAAGGTTAAGTCAGATGTTGCAAACATTGTCCAAGAAACTGCACCCCTGTCGACCGGCCTCTTCCTTTCTTTGCACCTGAGGTGACCTTCTCTCCTCTAAAGGTTTAACCTGTGGAAGCAGATCCACCCTAAGAGCTGCCTTGCTGCTGTCCAGGGCACCAGTCCCAGCACCTTACAGCCACCATGCCATGTAGTCCTCGGGTTAACTCCAGTGAGCACTTTACTATTCCCATTACACAGGTAAAGGCACGGAGGCTCGAAGAGCCTGAGCGAGCATGTCCAGGAGCGTGTCCAGCTGTGGGAAGTGGCACAGCTGGGGTCTGAAGCCAGGCCCCGGGCTCTAGGCCAGCACTTGTGACCATGTGCTGCCTGGCAGAATTTTGATTAACGAATCTCCATATTTGCCAGGATCATCACGATCACGTTTAACTTCTCCCCAAAATGCATCTTCAGTGATGAGCAGGAACCGATGCTGAAATGAGGGTGCTGGAGGGTAGTCCTGCACCGAGCCCAGTGGTTGCTGCAGCCATGACTTCCGGGTGCCCTGCAGCGGTCATCCACTCACACAGTCACTCAACACCCATTCACGTGTCTGAAATGCTCCAGGCATGGAGCTAGGCTCTGGGGAAACAGGGAAGAACCGAGCCAAGTCTCTGTCCTAATGGAGCATACATTGGAGTAGGGGGGGAGGGTTATGTAGCAAATAGAAAAAGCAAATATACTCTCTATATAAATCATAATGCCTACTTGTGGTAAGTCACAGGAGGAAGGACTAGAGAGAAACACCTGCCTGGGGTGACATTTCAGCAGAGACCTGATTCCTATGCAATGAAGACTTGAAGGAATGAGCCTTATGCATAAATACCTGGGAGGAGAGCACCCTGCAAGGGGGTGTGGCAAGTGCAAAGGCCCTGAGGTAGGACCCTGCTCGATGTTCGTGAGGAACAGCAAGGTGGCCCGTGTGCTGGCACATAGAGAGGAAGTCGGGAGGTAGATCATCAGATAGTTCAAACAAAACCAGAACCAACACTGTGTTTATGAAAGCTAAGGATTTATTATATTATGAACTCATTTTTTAACATGGATGAAATGGAGAGGTAGAGAGGGTCTTTGACATGCCTGAGCTAACGGATTCAGGAAAGAAGGTTCTGGGCTATGGGGATGGGGTACAGCTCTCACCCTTCTGCCTAGAAGCAAGGGTGCAGGCCACTCTCTGGCCAGTCCCCAGCTGCCCTCTCTGCTGTCCTCATCCTCTTACAGCATCCAGAACCTCAGGAGGCCTGCTCTGCCCTTGGCCTCTGTGCTAGGCCACTTCTCGGCCCCTGCACCACGGCCCTGGGCTGGGGAGTCAGGGGTCCTCTCTCCTTGTTGAGGTCCCCACACTGCTCCCTCCTCCACATCCAGGACCCAGGTGGGCTGGGGGAGACTGGGAAGGGCCAGGAACTGCCATTGTAACTCTCATTTCTGGGACCCAGAGCATCAGCGGGTGTTTTGGAGGCACTGGCAGGCAGAGATCTGGCAGGGAGCTAGATCAGGACTCTGAGGGAGGGCGATGTGATGTGTGGTGGCCAGATCCTGCCTCTCAATCCCTCTCCCAGATCCTCCCTCAATTCAGGGACCATGAGATGCTGGTGCCTGGGGACAATGGGTCCCAGAGACCTCACCTGGTGCCTGGCTGGCCCCTCCCTCTGAGCTGACCCTGTGATGGGCCCTGCCAAGGATGCAGGCACTGGCAGCCTCTCCATCCTGTGGATGGACTTGTCATTTACGTTGATTGGCGTGTGATGTGCAGCTAATTTGTTACTCAACCACAGCCTATGCAACGTGGGGAGACTGCCTCTCGGTGAAGGTCCACTGTCATCCCGGCCCGAGAGGCTGGCCTGGGCAGGCGGTGGGTGGTGGTGAGGTGGGTGTGGGGTCAAAAGCTCCTCACATCCAGGAGCCTCTGTGACCGTCACTGCTCTGTACAAACTGCTTGCCCTGCTCCCTCGGCTGCCCACCACCCTCCCCTCCATCCCATACCAGTTAGCTTCCTGAGGCCACCCAGGCTCTGGGACAGCAGCCGTTAGGTGCCCTGGGCCACTCACCTCACTCCTCTGGGCCTCAGTTTTCCCACTTTTTGGCAGAGGTAGCTACACTGTCTCACAGCTGGGTAGATTGATGATTTCTGTGAAAGCACTGCACAGCCAGTGTTATCTAGAGCTTGCTTGCGTCAGCTCATGAGAGCTGATTGAATTTTCAGTAATTTTGAAAGCTAATTGATAAACAAAGCCATTATTAAAAATTAAGTCATATAAACTAATGGTTAAATAAGTCATATTAAGCACAAAGACAATAAATACTTAAAACTCATTACTTCCTAATTATTTCACTAGTCTTTACTATTAACTATGCTTTTGACATGATATTCATTTATTCTATCTGTTTGGTGAAAATACTATATAATAGTGCCTCTCTCCCAACTCCATACTAAATGATGTCACCTGGGTAGCTTGAAATCAGCCACAGTGGGAATATTTATAGCAAATGCTATAAATCAGGGCTTCATTTATTGTCTTGATTGTCCAGACTTTAAAAAAGATGATGAAGAAAATCTTAATAGTGCAGATAAACTCAAAAGCGTTTACGTCTGTAACCATTACATTGTAAATAGCACCAAAAATTGAGGAAATAGTCTTCCGGTAATTTAAAACTATTATCCGATGCAGCAAAGAAGTTGGTCACATCATTGACGAACAAACGAAGTTCCAACGAACGTCTTCATTGTTTCACTTGCTTCTTACCTGCCAATGCAAATGAAAATATCAACCCACACTCATGTCGGAACTACACTCATTTTTCAACCGCAACCATAGGTTGGCTAAAGATACGAGAATTCTGCAAAAATCCACACAATTGTTCTGTGAGAATCAATTGGCTATATGGAATTTACAATAATGGGTATTGTATATTTTACTATTATTTTTAAATTATATGCAGCTCATCGTTTATAGCAGCAAAATTTATAATAAATATATATACTCCCCCAACCCTGCCCCAGAACTAGTCGTTAACACATTTACCAGCACATTACTGACCACGGGAGAGACCCTTATCTTCTTTCTTTTGTGCCTTCCGCGGCAGCTCCAGGATTTTGCATCAGCCCCAGTGGCTCCTCCAGATGTTGGGTTTGGGGATAGAACTTGGCCTTCTCACCATCCTCCCTAGCCCCCACCAGAGCAATTCTATTCTATAGGGACTGGGGATCCAAGGGTTCCCAGAAGAGGTGTCCTGAGGGCACTTCTCTGGGCCAAGAGCAGAAGGGCCATGGCCCTGACACGTGCCCGTTCTGCCCTGCGGGGGGTGGTGGGGGGTCTGGGTGGGGGTCTCCATCCTTCACCTGACTCCACCCAGGATCTGACTACAGAGGCCACCCTGGGTGGAGCCACTGTCATCTCTGGCCTGGATTTTGACCACAGCCTCCTATCTGGTCTTCCAGCTTCTATCTGTGCCCTGTCTGTGGTCTGTTCTCGAAGCACTTGGAGGGATCCTTTTACAACCTCAGTGGGATCACGCCTGGCAGGGGCTCCTCTTCTTTGTATTTACAATGGCCTCTGCAGCTCTGCTCCATCTGCCCTCCTGTGGCCTCTGCATGGTCACCTCCTGCCACTCTGCCCTCCAGCCACACTGGCCTCTCTGCAGCTCCGTGAGCTCACTGGGTGTGCTCTCCTCTAAGGGGCTTCGCACAGGCTGTTTCCTCTGTCTGAAATAATCCTCCCCCAAATGTTTGCTTGGTCCACCGTCTCACCTCCTTCATGAGTTCTCTCAAACCTCACCTCCTCATTGAAGCCTTTCTTGATTGCCTGTCCAACACTATGGCCTGTCCCCACCCCGGGATACCTGATCCCCCTTACCCTGATACACTTTTTATGTTTTCATAGCATTTCTCACCTTGTGATTTATTATCTAATTTCCTTACTATGTTTACGATGGAACCTGAGCTCCATGAGGGCAGAGATCTTTGTTTTGCCCACTGATATAAGGGTCCATGCATAGTTTTGAAGAAAGGCTTTATGGGACAAGGGACAACTTCTGAAGCGGTCTGTGTGGGAGAGCAGAAAACACTTCCTTTTCCAGTTGACCCCGGGGTGGGAGGCCCTGCGCAGCCACTCTCCCTAGTCAGGCTGTCCCAGCCCTCACAGAGTAGAGGGGGCGCACCACCGTTTCTCTTCTCCTGCTCCTCAGGGACCTGGGACGTGGTCAAGGAGGAGAGGGAAGGACGGATTAGAGCAACTTCTGTGGCTTTGGCCCAGCCTCAGTTTTCTCATCTGTGATATGGACTTAATACCGATCACTCATCTCACAGCTTCAGGGTGCAAATGAGAAAATGCTTTGTCAAATGCAAATCAATTTGCAAGCCATCTCACTTCTCCTCATCCCTGGCAAGTTTCTATCCATGCCAAGGGAAGGCTTAAGCCCACTTTCTTATGTCCTCAGGTTTTGGCTTCCCCGGGAGGAAGAGCAAGGAAAAAAGAAATAAACAGAGCCAGGTCTTTTAAAAAAGGCAGCAGCACTGTTAGGTTGAGAGGCAAGGCTGAAAGCCAGTACTTGCTCCATCTTGACCCCAGCTGAGAGTTTTCAGACTGTTGGAGTTCTCCACTCTTGTGGCACTGCATCAGGGAGGGAGCACAGCTCTGAATGTGGTGGCTCAAACGCTGCGTCGGGAGGATCTTCCTGACTTGGGGCTGCAGAGGAACAGGTCTCTCCCAGGTGGGCTGGGTGCAGGCCTGCATGGACACAAGGGGATGGCTGGAGGACCTGAGCTTCCTACCTGCCCCAGAATGCCTGTTCCCCATCACCATCCTCTTCTCCTGGCCCCAAGAGTTGGGAATCAGAGATGAGAAAGCTCTTTCCTTGTCCTACATTCCCTTTCTGGCCCCTCCACCCAGTCACTGGCAGAGCCAAAGTTCAGGTAGAAACTTGTCCGGCTGGATTGCCAAGACACCAAGGCCACCCGTTTCCCAGCTTTGACAGCCACCTGGCGAGTGGAGCCTGGATGTGTACATCATTATCCTGGTGCTGAGAGGCCCGGGGTGCTCACCGCACAGGGAGTGTCTGTCCGATGGGAACTAATTTGGGGTGGGGCAGAGTAAACAACCAGGAGTCAGGCTCTGCCCTCCTGCTCCCTCTGCCAACTGCATGGAGTATGGGCACACCTGGGAAGACCACACCTCCTGATACCCAACCTCGGCTAGTTATGGCGGGGCCAATTCATTCACGACTTCAATCATTCATTTATTCACTAGTTTTTTATTGACAGCTTGCTCTGTGCCTAGGTGCTGGCATTGGTCTTAGATGTGGGAATCCAGGAATAAACAAGATAGACAAGATCCCTTCCATAGGGAGCTTACACTCTAGTTGGGGAGACAATGTTTGAGCAAGTGTAAAGAAGAGGAAGCTGGGATGGACCTGGGGCTGGGCCTTTTATGTGCCATTTACCAGCTGTGTGACCTCAGGTAAGTTACTTAATTGCTCTGGTCTCAGTTTTCTCATCTTTAAAATCAGACTGAAAATAATACCTACTTCATAGGGTTGTTGAGAGGATTAATTCAAAGTATCTGGAGTACACAAAAGAGTGCTTGGCTCATAGTAGATGCTTAATACCTGTGCCCCAATTGTTACTGTTATTGCTTCATATGCAGAAATGGAAGCAGGAGAGACCAAGGTTCTCTAACCTTTCTTTCAGCAAAGTGGCACCCTGGAAATGATGAATCAAGAGCTGTATCTATGCAGCATCACAACCTTTAGCTGATAAAACATCAATTCAGCCAGCTCCTCGAGTGTTTGATCAGCAAAGGCTCTAACAACTGACATTTTTTTTTCTTTTGGTGGGATCAGGTGGTTGTTTGAATTGGATGAACCAATTGGTTGTTCTAATTGGATGAATCAATTCATTGTCCTGACATCATGGTGACCCAATCCAAAATTGGTCACAATTTTATCCAAGGCCCTGGGTGTTTTCTCTGAAACAATGAGCTTTTTGGCCTGGTTCCTTTTTAATTTTATAGCTGTTAAAAATACGTGATTGAGCGTGAGGACACGTACACACACACACACTTGCGTGCACACACACACAAAGAAGACAAGCCAATTCATGCTAATCCCTGCTGAGCTGAGACCAGGAGAAACCAAACTTCATATTTCGCCAACATCTTTTACTTCTTCTCAGCCAGTTCTTTTCCAGAGCACAAGCCAAAAAGCCATGTGGTAGAATCTGAGTTTGGTCACTTTCCTGCCAGTCTGTAGGCAAGGCTCTGGTGTTGAAACACTGCTCTGCTGCCCTTTGTGAGATAGCATCAGCTCTGCCTGGCATGGAAAAGGGGGAGTTGGCAATGCCCAGTCTGGAAATGCGTATGGGGAGGAGGTAGAGGATGTTTGTTACTGGCAGGCAAACCTGTTGCCACTAAACTTTGGCATGTCTGGACGGCTTCAGCAGCCCAGACAGAGTTAGCATGGAGGAAGCGCCTCCACAGCCTTGCCAGTTTGAGTACTGGGTACCGCCTATGGAATTACTTCTTCCTTGGTAGAGAACTTAGTACATTTCAGGGAAAAATCTATATGTGGTCCGGTAAGCCTAAACATGATTCCAGGATGACTATGACTCCATCGTCTAGGAGAGCTAAGGGTTTTATTTATTTATTTATTTATTTTGCCCTGTCTATGGGGACCCACATTTTCTGAGTTTCTCCTCTAGGGATAATAAAAGCTGCTTCTGAGCTCTTGAAGACTGGTGAGCTGATGATGCTTTGAATTTTTCTCCTGCCTACCTTGGGAATAATGTCACTCATTGCCCTCACCCTAAGCTTTATATGGAGAGGCTTCCATCAGGACTCTGCCTTCCTCAGCCAGGACACTGTCTGCTTTGCCAGGCACCGTTCCTTCCATCTGCTGATGAATTGAGAGCACTGCATGTGGAGCCAGGATTGCCTCTACCAGCTTTGCGACTTGAGCAACTTGCTTAAGCTACTGGAACTCAGCTTTTATCTTCCCTATCTATTGTTGAGGATACCAAATAAAATAATGCATGCTGTAAACTGAGAAACCTTGAACAAATGCAAGATATTATACAGTGCTCTCCCCTATACACCTCTCACGGTTCCCTGTGATGATATTTTTTTGTTAGAAAGCTGCTTCTTTGGTTAAAACCCTCAGGAGAAGCCAGATGTCCATGCCGGGGGGCACCCACTCCCTCCTGCCCCATCTCCTCACAGCTGCATTAGATCCATAGATTTCTTTCCATACCAAATGCTCCCAGCCTTCTCCAAAGCCAGTCCCAGAACAAGCACAGACTTGACAAGGCAGAGCAGAGCTGCACAGCTCCAGAAATGAAGGATTAGGCATTCTCTTTCTATTCCTTTCTTGGTTTCCTGTTCTGAGATGGGCAATGCAGCCTGATTTATTTTTGACTGGTGTATCTGCATTATGAATTATATTGTGGATGGAATTGTTACAGTAAATCAAAGTTAATTTTCGACTTCTGTTCAGGGCGTCATAAATAATCAACTCTGGGGTGAGGTTATGGACTGAAGTCACCCAAATTATGCTAATGAGGATGATTAAACTTTTGAATCTGAAGTTTCTGTAGGAATAACAATCAGTTATCATTTACATTTCTGCCATGCCCTCAGATCTGCAGCTTTTTCTGAAGTGGCTATTAAATATAAATAACAATACCATTTTTTTAAAGCCCTGTTGGGCCCTTTGGGGCATATTCTATTCTCTTTCCTGGTGCTCAGTTCCTGCAGATGCAAGTGGGGGGTTTGGCTGCTCAACCAGAGATGGATGGAGGGGCCGGGAGTGGGGGGGGGTGCAGAGCGCCAGAGAAACTCAACATTTGCACTTACCTTAGAATTGCAAAGGAATTTTTCAAGTTCTAACAGAGACAATATTGAAATTTTGCCTCGGTCCATTTGGTGAGGAATTCCAGAAAGCCCGGTCATATTATAGAAGTGCTACCCTCAGCAGGCAGTGATTCCCTAGGACCAGGTACCATGTCTTAGCCTTGTCTGCTGACCCACTCTGTGTGCTCAGGTCCATTACCTTTCTGGGCTTTGCTGTCCCTTCGCAGGCTCTGGGGACCTTTCACAGTGTGCCACTCGATTCCCTAGTTTTGCACAAGGAGAAACACAAAGACCCAGCTGCTTTCCAGCCTGGTGTTTGAGCCACCTGTGATCAAAGCCTGCCCTGGGAGCCGCTGCCTTCCCGAGCCCAGGCGGCTGCTACCATAATGACAGGTCAGTTCAGAGGTGAGGACGCTGCCTCAGCAGCTATTGTTTATCCCCGGTTCAATTTCATCGTCATGACAACCCACACAAGTCATTGTTCAGGACTGGCTGGCTCCTCCTGCTCCAGCTCTGTTTGCCCAAAGGGATGAGGGCCCCTCTCGGCATCTCTGCTTGTGGCAGCTGCTCCTTTCTTTCCTCCAAGTGTTGAGGGTGATGTTATTTTCTCCACCACTTACCCCGAAATTGTTTTTGAGAAGTGTCTCATTTCAACTGAATTTGGCTCAGAGTGATTCGAAACGTTGCTCGGCTGGGATGGCTTCTTCTGCCAGTCTCCCTCCCTGGCATTCTTGCAGGCTTTCTTTACTGCCTCGGGTTTCCAGAACTGCTGTGACCCCTAGCTGAGGGGGCCGCGGGGCTGGGTGGGAAACCTACCTGCAGAACACTCATTGCTTCCGAGACAAGTCCTTGCAAAAGTCCTGCTCCCACCAGTTGGTGTATCTCAAATGCAAAACCTGCTTGAATGTATCTTCCAAGCTCGGGGGTGCACCCCCTTCTTGGAAATTTCAAGAGACAGAGAGATGGCTGGCGTTTCCACTTTGCTCTATTGCTCTGAGAAACCTTTGCATCTGTGTGGGGCTGTTTAGACACCAGCTCTGGATGTTAACATTGGTGAGCCTTGAAAGAACTGCCCTGGAAGATGGGCACATGTCTACTGACTTTCTCTTCTGGGTCTTCATGTACTTCATGATTTTGAAAGCATGCATTCCTTTGATTTAGGCACTTTGCTCTAAAATGGACTCTTCTTTCTGGCACGGTGATGAGTCTGTCGGGAGGAGGACTTGGGCTAGGTCTGCTCATCGCTGAGAGTTAGGAGGCTGCCCCAGATGGCCAAGGGATGGCACCTTAGAGGCAAGGCTTCTGGGGGATTGGCTTCCCTCATGCCTACTAGATTACCCGTTTTGGCTGAACGGATGGTTTATTTGCCTGAAAACAATAGCACAGGATTTTTAAAAAGCATATTTGTATTGCTTTGTTTGAAAGAGAGAGGCTGGGGGG
>PVKY010013966.1:0-10786 GCA_004027775.1 Bradypus variegatus | reverse complement strand
CATGCCAATTACTGCATATATATGCTCCCCAATTCATACACCCCTCTCACTCCGGCCTGGTCCCAGTCACAGCCCACCTCTCTAGCTGCTGCAAGGCCGTCTTCATGGATTTCACTTGCTGGAAATGGCAGGACATGTCTGTGGCCAACACCATCTCGATGACTAGGGCACGTAGCTCCCTGAATGGACAGAAGCAGAGAGGCGATCAGCCCCCTCAGCACAGCTGGGCAGGGTGTCCAAGAAGTGGGAAGAGAAAGCTGGGGGTGAGGGGTTCTCTCAGGGATGCCAAGTCCCAGCTTCTGCTCACACAAATTCATCCTTAGTTAAGTTGATGAAGATGTTCATCTCATCGTCCTGCATCATTCGGAAAACAGAGCTGATGTGGTGATTCTCCAGCACCGAGCGATCATTGTACAGGATGGCGCATTCTGACCTGCAGAGCCAAGGTCACCATGTATGGCCCCCTGGAAGACGGTGTCTGACAACCTCCCCCACATCCACTTGGCCCCTCCTGCCCCTGCCATGTCCCCACCCCTCACTTGGTCTGGATGTGGAAGCTGTTGGTAGTGCCTGTGTGCTCGTAGTCATGGATGGCTGCAGCGAAGATGATGGCCAAGACCTCAATCTCTGACAGGCAGTGCTAGGGCAAAGGGACAGATAATGAGAAAGGGCTCTACACATGCGCTAGATCCCTCAGCCCATCCCTTGCATTCTTCCAGGCCAGGTTTGAATGCAGCCAGGAACGCTGCAAGGCCATGCCTAGGGCCAGAGAGGCCAAGGACCCTCTTCTGTCCCAAACTGCAACATTCCACTGCATCCCAGCATACATCCCCAGTGCTGTCCACGAAGCTGTGGTCCTCCATGGTATTCTCTTGTCTGAGTCATCTCAATTTGACTCTGTAAACACTTTGGGATGTCCAAGGAGAGGAACCAAAGAGAGAAAAATGGAAATGGGAATACAGTCTAGACTTCCCAGCTCTGTAGTCATAAGACCCTGAATCACAGTAGAGTGACCTCAGGGCACCTACCACCATCCCGGTGCGGAGCAAGAAGCAATGGACTGTCTGGGTAACGTCAGCTGCGTGGATCTGGTTGTGGTAAGGATTCTTGTACTTCCCATAGCCTGTCTCCAAGGCATCCAAGAAAGTCATCAAAAACACAGTGGGAATCTGCAAGTAGGAGGGAGGAAAGCAAGATATATCAAGGATCTGTAGGAATGGTGGGAGGCTGAACTGAGAGTGCCAACACCATCTTCCTTTAGAAGGCAGCAGAGCCTAGGTAGAGAGCATAGGCTCTGTAGTCAGCTGAACCTGGGCTCACATCCTGGCTCTCCCACCTGCTGGCTGTGTGACTTTGGGCAAGTTGTGTACATCTCTGTGCCTGAAATACTTATTTGCAGAATGAGGATAGCACCACTTACCTTGAATATAATGAGATAAGTATAAGGCACATAGTAAGTGCTCTCTAAAGAGTAACTATAATTATTATTATTTCCCTGGAGGTTTTCAAGTAAAGGAAAGAAATCTTCCCTCATACCTTACAGCCACCCCACCCCACCCCACCCCCATATCCAATACCATAAGAGAAGAGCCAAGAAAGGATTAGATGACCCAGGGAGAACCTTTTCAGCCAGAAGTGGATCAGCTCCTCTTCTGAGAAGCCTTCCCTGACTCCCTCCCTCCACAAATCCCCCACCCACATACCCACCCACACAAGCACCAGGAGTCTGAGCATATACCCTAGGAGCAAAAGGCTCAAGGCTCCCCGAGGGCAGGGCTGGTGTCTTCACCTGTCCCTGGAGCTCCTGAGGCTGGAGGGACCAAAACCCAGGACTTGGGGAAGCATCTGTAGAGATGAGCAGTAGAGTGACTCGAGACACAGAAGCAGCACCACTGACTGTCAGACCCTAACATCCCCGCCCCCAGCCCCGGAGGGCTGTGCCCCAAATTCAGGAATTTTAAAGGACTGTTTCCATGACAACTGCCCTTGCTTTTGCGTTGCCATGGCGTCCCTGGAGGGAAGGGAAGAGGAGGAGCAGGGGCAGGGCTAAGTGCCCAGGAAGAGAATGTGGCGCTTGAGATGGGCGGCTCCGCCTGGGGTCTCTACCACCAGAGAAAACTAAAACAACAGTGCCCCCTCTTTCTCTAACTGCAAGGGAGCAGGGGCAGACAGGGGCTGGGCCAAACCCAACCTGATGCAGCTACTCTTGGGGTCCCCAAAACCCAGTCTCTCCAGGTAAGGAAGCAGAGTTTAGGAGAAACTGCTGTCTGGGCTATGTCTGAGAACCAATTTGGTGAAACGTGAGCTGGGGAAGTCTTTGGAAAAAGAGGACACTGCTATTCTCTGTCCTGGAAAGGGCAGGATAGGACAGAAAATAATGAAACTGCAGAAGAGGCCTCAGGAAGGCATTGAAGAATAACCCAACTAAACATCTCCAGATAGTTTTGGAATCTCTCTTGGGTATTGTTGTAAGAGGAGTTATCAAGGCTCAAGGAAAGGCTCACACACACTGATAGTCTGATATAGCGAACTGGAAACAGAAGGACAGATGGAATGGCCTCCCAAAGCCTGCCTGGGAGAGGCCCTCCAACTGGGTTCCCTGCATCCCCCCCTTGAGCCAACCCCTTCTGCCCCCTTCTGAACACACACATATTCTTCCACCCCTAATGTCTACTGGGCACCCCCACCTAAGTGATGACCAAATATCCCCTTTGGGACTCCTTTGCCCTCTCACCCTCCCCTTCCAAATGTGGTTTTTCCAGGTAGAAGTGTTTTTTTTTTTTCTGGCCCCTATTTCCAAAAGATGTTCCCTCTTGGCACAAGATCAGGAGAGGGCCTTAATCCCATTTGCTTCTTCCTGGCCAGCCAAGTTGAAGAACAAATGGAATTCACACACCCTTCCTCCACTCATACAGTCCCACCCAGCTGGCCTAGATCTGAAATGCTCCATAAAATTCCTTGGACAGGGACCAGAGCTGGAGAGAGGGGAAGGAGTGGTCAATTTGGGCTTTTCTTCCTGAATAGTGTCTCCCAAGGAAACAATTGGAGAGACTTGAGTCCCAAAGGGTACCAGCTGACAGCATCTAGACTCCAGGCCTCAGTCTCCACACTCAGGAGGTAGGATGACTGAAAGGGGAGGTGAGCTGCGAGCCATCCTGGACAGGGCAAGTTAGGGGAAGAAAGCAAAGTGGGAGACAGCAGAATCCCAAGCTGGATGGCTGCAGACCTAGAATCCTCCCTTAGAAAGTAATAAATGAAGTGAGAGGCCAGTGAAATAAATGCTAGATTGGGGGAGGAATGGTACTGTTGGTGACTTCCCTGGTGGTAAGATCAAGTGAGGGAGCCTATGAAATTTAGTAAGTTGGGAATCAGTTAGAACAGGAGTAATAGGAGTGGAGAATCCTGCCTGGAGGAATCCTAACCTTGAAGCGGCTGATGAGGTTGTGCCGAGTCAGCAACTCAAAAACGATGGTCCTCAGGGCATGGTCATCTGCTGCCCGGTTCAAGGAAAAGACATCAAAGCACCAGAGGTCCAGGTTCTGTGGAAAAACAACAGACTAGGCAGGAAGGCTCCCAATGGGAACATCCCAGCAGCAAGAAGGGTTGAAATCAGACATCAAGGAGGACTTCCAATGATTACAGACTTGGGAAGCAGTAAAACAAAGAGGTGGTAAAGTCAGTCTCTTTCTCTTCAGATATCTCTCAGCATGGGAGAGGCAGGAAAGCAGGGGTTTGCCTCTAGAGTGGACAAATTGTTGTTTGAGGAACATGGGAATGAAGGCTAAAAGGGAAGACAAAAATCATGCCATAAACAAAGTCTAGAAGTCCCAATGGCTATTCTGCCCACAACCTTCTCCTCTTTCCCAAAAACCCAGGGATCACCTTGAGACAGTTGAGGACTGCCGTGGAATGGGTGGGACCCACAGAGGTGTACGTTCTCCGGAACATCCTAAGGGAGTCATAAGAAGAAGTTCAGATGTGAAGGTCTGGGGAGTGAGGATCAGGTGGAGGTACGGGGATGGGCAGGTGGGATCATACAGAGGATGGGGTCCTGGAGGACCAGGGAAGAAAGGAACAGCACAGCTGAAGCAGAGGGAGGCTGAGTATGGGCGAGCCTCACCGTTCCACGAAGATCCCAGCCTGCACGGCATGCACGATGCTTCGGAACTTAGGCTTCTCCTCAGCCCGGCGGCCTTTGGCCCGGGCCTGCTGGGTGAAGGTGGAGGCCAGCCAGTCCCGCACCTCTGAAGGCACAGCATCCGACCGCAGCTCCTGCAGCTCATCCTCTGTGTCCAAGATTTGCCTGAGACCGCAGAAGAGGAGCCACAGAGGAAAGACAGCGGGTGCTTCCACAGCCTCAGGACCCGGGACCCAGCCACACCCCACACCTTAGTACCCTCTCGCTGTCTCTGACCCTTTCTTTCCTTTCTCTTCTGGGTCTGTTTATTTTTGCTTCTCTATTTAAAGCCTTCAACAATGATGGAAGCATTCAAGAAGGCAATGGAATGCCACCGGTCAGGGATGCTATAGAGCAGCACTGTCCACTAGAAATAAAATACAAGCCACAAAGTAATTTTAAAAAACTTTTTCAATAGCCACATTGAAAAGGTAAAAAGAAACAGGTGAAATTAATTTTAATGAGTTTTATTTAACATCATACATCCAAAATATCATTTCAACATGGAACCAATATAAATTATTATTAATGAGATATTTTACATTCTTTTTTTCTAAGTCTTCAAAATCCATTATGTATTTTACATAAACATCTCAATTCACAACAGCCAGTTTCAAGTGCTCGACAGCCACGCTGGGATCAGTGGCTCCCGTTTGGGGCAGCACAGCTCCAGAGGGATCGATCTCTACACAGGGAAGAAGGCCGGGAGGTTCGTTAAGGCCCCTTCCAACCCTGGGACAGGCTTCTCTCCCTGATGTCTGTGTTCAGCTCTATCGCTGCCTCGGTCTGTTCCTCTGCCTCTTTCTCTTGGCGGATATTGCTACCTAGAGCACTTCCTACCTGCCCCTCCCCTCCCTTTCTTCCTGCCTCTGTCCCTGCCACGTGGCTATCTCCTGCTTTCTGTCTGTACTCCCTGTCTCTGGTTCACTGTGTCTGTACAATTTCTTTCTCCCTCTCTGTCTCTCCCGGTGGCCCAGCGTCACCACTCTCACCGTGTCTCATCTATATAGACAGCCTCCAGCAGAGAGGCTGTGTATTCCAGGTTTTTCTTCAGCTCTTCAATGTCCACCTCTCCATTTTCCAACTGCTTCACCATGTAGCGCAGCCTGTGGGGGGTGCGGGGGTAGAGTATGGATATCCTGCTGGGACACTGCTACCTTGTCATGACAGCAGAATGCCCTCTAATGGGTGATTTTACAGAAACATCCTCGGTCTTCCACAAATAATAATTCTAACATTAATAATAATAACAGGTAATATTTTTAATCTCAGGTTTTTGCCCCTGCCTGGATTAAACTTATCTACTCTTAAAATTTAACCCCAGGCTTTTCTCGACTCTGCCATTCCCACCCACCATCTGACCTCTCAGCACCCACCCTGTAGTCACTGTTTCCTGCAAACTCTTGTTTCAGCTGCCCAGGCGCCAGCAGCATTAGGCAGGCACACACCCCAGGAGTGGGATAATCTGTTTCATGGTGTGAATAACCAAGACCTGAAACTGGTTATTTCCCCCCACGAGAGAGGACTTTGGGAACAACCATAACCAAAATAGCCCCCAAGATTATTCTTTCATGAGCCTCTTTGTCATGGCTAGAAGGGGGTGTATGTCCACAGCCCTTCCGAGTTCCTGCAGGGATGGCAAAGACACAGAACAAAGACCAATTTGAATGCTTTTGCAAGGGCTCCCTCCATCCAGGCAGAGCTAATGGATTATGATTCCAGATTCCAGAATCCATCAACCAGGACAAAGCAGGATTAACCCCTGCCTCACAGGTCCCACACCAGAGACAACTTCTGGCAAAAGGTTACTGAACCCATCCCCTGCCTTTGCCCCAGCCACAGCTTCCCCCAGACCAAAAGTGATAGGGGTGGGGCTGGGGAGAGGGAAAATATCTCATTTACTAGATGCTCTGCCTGAAGGGACAACCCCCTCATATTTTGCACTTGTGAATTGTAGAGGTCAGTGATTAACTAGGAGGCTTCTTAGAAGTCTGGCCAGTCCAGCCCAAGTAGTCACAAAGCAAACAAAGCTCTTGGACTTCAG
The DNA here is from genome assembly GCA_004027775.1 of Bradypus variegatus. Classification (NCBI taxonomy): domain Eukaryota; kingdom Metazoa; phylum Chordata; class Mammalia; order Pilosa; family Bradypodidae; genus Bradypus; species Bradypus variegatus. The sequence continues at coordinate 4,565 of PVKY010013966.1, read as the reverse complement.
ATGGTAATTTTAAAGCAAGCAACTAAACATTCCCCTCTTTCACTCCTTCTCCAACCCCACCCCATTTAAAACCAAGAGGGGGGTGAAATGGTGGCCATCACAATTCCCCATGGAGAAGGGGCTTCAGAAACCCAAGGTCACCCTGTGAGTCAGGGAGAAGAGAATGAGTCAGGAACTAGAGGCTGAAATTAGCATCAATTCCCAGGGATGCCGGGGGAGGGAGAACAATGGCATTCCTGAACAGAAGCAGCTCTCGCATCCCGGGGTCTCCGCAGCTGTGGAATACTGTGGAATACAGGGTACCCAAAATAGCCAGTCCCAGGAAGCATCATAGGTCAACTCTCACCTCTGAGCCCAGCAGTCCTAGCTGACAGGTCTGAATGCAAACGGGGGAGAAGGGAAAAGGGAGAAAATGGGAGGAGAAAAAAGTTGGAGGACCAGACTGCAGCCTCCTCGATAGGCTATCTTCAAATCTCACTTTCAGCCTTCCTGCTGCACTGTCTCCATTTGGAAACAGCGGGTTGTTAAACAAGAAAGAGGATGATATAAATGTGAAGGTTTTAGTAAAGCCCTGCCCCAGTTCAGGCTTCCTTAGGGAGGAAGAATGGAGGCGAGACAACATAAAAGACCTCAGCCAAATGAGCTGGAAAGGGGGCTGCTGAGCCAGGATCTCCCAGACTACTCACACAGAACAAAGGGGTGCACTTCGCCTTCAGGGCCCAGGTACAAGCAGGGACTTCCCTCTCCTGATCAGTTCCCTTGGCCAGGGCCTCGCATCTGGGGACACACAGCCCGGGAAGAAAGGCCTCTTCTACCACCTCCAGCCCCATCTCTCCCGCAGATTCCCAGCCCAGCCCTAATATTCCACTTCTTTCAGCCCCTTTACACCTAAAAACTTTGTCTCAGGGGCCAATCCCGACTGCCAAAGTTCCTCCAGTTTCATTCTCAACCCACCTCTTGAAACACTCATCCCAGCAGGGGCTCCCAAAGTGAACAGCCGTGCCCACAGTCCTCATTTGCGTATATTTGCATAATCGCTAACAATGCTGCCAGCTTTACATTTTAAAACACGCTTTCCCTAACAGTATCTCATTTTATCTTCACAATGGGCCTATGAGGGAGGGAAGTGGAGAAGGAATTGCTATCCCCATTTCCAATGCAGAAACCAAGACTCAAGCAGCAGTTGTGATCTCCTGAGTATGGAGCTGTGTACCAGACACCGGTCTGGGAGGCAGGAGACCCAGATTCAAACCTACCACTTCCTAGCTCTGAGCCCTTGGGCAAATCACTAACTCTTAATCAATGTTTATCAAAACACAGCCTCAGAATCACCTGGGATACTTGTTAAAAAGATAGATTCTAGGCCCCAACACATACCTACTGAACCAAAATCCCTGGGGGCATGGTTCAGGGATCTGCATTTTTAATAAGCCCTCCAGATGAGTCTAAGGCACATTAAAGTTGAGAACCACTATTTTAAAGCTTCAATTTCCACATCTGTAAAATAGTGGGAATGATCTATAACAGCCTCACGGGGTTGTTAAGAAGAGGGTTAAAAGAAATAATAAATGCGGAAGGACCTAACACAGTGCCTGGCATATACAACGGGTCCTCATGAATGCGATCTGAATCAGAATTAACTGCCCAACCTGATGCTGACTGGCACTCCCCAACCCACAGCACACCCCCTTCAAATCCTGCAAGCTCCAGCCTTCTCTATCCCAAGTCCAGATGAGGAAGAGTGAGTAGGATGGAGGCTGGTAATTGGGAACCCACCTAATAGAGGAACCGGGAGAATGATAATGGGCATGATCTCTATTTGGGAAATCTTTACAATTACAAACCTCATTTGATTCTCATAATCACCTTATGAAGGAGACTAAGTGACTTGTCCAAGGTCACACAACTGGTCAATGGCAGTCAGGTCACCAAGGTCTACAACGCATGGTAATGGCACCTAACTGCCCCCAAACACCAAAGAGGGACAGAATCAGCCCAATCATGCAAGTAGCTTACAGAGAGGCTGAAACTCGTTCTGCCACAGTTTCTTCAATCTCAGTCAATCCATCCTTAATTGTTTATGTATCTGCTAGCCCATATTAGACCGTGAGTGCCCTGAAGGCACTGACAGTGACTTATCTCGGCCTCTTGACTCAGAGCCTGGCATACAGTAGGTGCTCAGTAAATAAATAAAAGGGAAAGGGGACAGATTAATCAGGTATGGGGTTATCACCCAGAGCTCACGATTGAAATTTCTGAGCCAGCATTTCTGAAACTCGAATGGGAAGAATGGGGAGAAGAGTGAGGTCAAAGGTTGACTTATAACACACCCCTTCTTCAAGTCCCTCCTTCCTCCCCCCACTTCTAGATCTTGTCCAGGAGCTCCTGTATAGTTTCTGTTGAAATCTGAACCCATCATGACTCAGACACCAGAAGGGGAGGGGGGGGTTGGGAAAGAAGAAAGATTAAAGAATAAATATGGCAAACTAGGGGTTCAAGAAGGGGACTTGGAGTCAGACAGCTGGAAGGAGTCAGGTGCTAAATTTCACCCACTTGAAGTCTAATAAGTCCCCCTCCCCACACCTTACTTTCCAGCCTGGCAGAGGCCTCTCTTATTCTAAAGTCTTTCAATAATTAGGAACTCCCCAGACCCATCATTTCTCTGCAGGAAGTCCTTCTTCCCTACTCATATCAGTTTTAATCCAACGCTTCCGGTTCAGTCCCCAGAGAATCTAGCACGGGAATGGTCCCTTTCACTGTAGCACAGGATGCACAACCCTGTTCAGCCCTCATCCAGACCTAAGAAAAACTGGAAGCTTCTCCCAACATTCCTTCCACCTCCACCCCACCCATTTTACCACCACCTCTTTCTCCTCTACCGTCAGTCCCTCCAACCCAGAAAAATTTCAGATCCTGACCCCAGTTTCTCCCAGCTCTAGGCAGCCAGCTGGAAAAGAAGGCTAATGGCCATAATAATCCCAATATCCCCAAAGAGCTCAGCTTCCTCACTCTCCCCACGAGTTCATTTCTCAGGATCACCACATGGCTGATGTTCTGGAGATTTCTAAAGCCCCCTGTCACTATGTTCAACCCTCACATGCCCATAAAGATCACTATAAATAAAGGGCCTGGGGCAGAGCAGCCTCAAGCCAGGGGGCTGGGAGTCAGAAGACGAAAGGAAAATCCTATTGCCCTTTCTGGTTCTTAAGACAAGATAAGAAGGTTTCTAAGGGATGAGAAGTTCTAGGAATGCTGGGGATCACGAGGAAAGAATGAGGGGACACTGCTAAGAACCTGCTACAGGCAAGAGGAAGGGATGAAAAGGAAAGGGAGATGGATATGCGAAGAGAACGGGTGCAGTGCAAGATGAATGGGATAAAAGGTTGGAGCAACAAACAAGGGACTGTCAGGTCTTGATTCCTCTCTTCTACCAAACTACACCTGGTGAGCTACAAGCAAACTGTCCTCCTCCTCTCTTCCCGTTCCCTCCCCTGCCCCTCCTCCCTGGTGCCTACCTGAGGATGGGGCCCTGGAGGTGACTCCTCTGCACAGGAACAGGGGTTGCCATGGGAATCAAAGTTGCCTATTTCAGAGGATCAAAATGCTACCCCTCTCCCCGGGGGGGGGGCGGTCCTGGGGCCCCTGAAGGGAGTGACTCCCTCTAGGGCCCCTGACTTGCTCCTCCAGACCCCAGCAGAACTAAGTGAGCGGAGAAAACTTCTTTCGAGCTGGGGTAACAGGAGGAGCCTCGCTGGAGGAAGAGGGGAGTCATGAGGCAAAGATCGGGCCTACAGAAACTGGGTGAGAGGCCAAGAGAAAAGTTTCACATCTGAATCAGACTGAAAACAAGAATCTGTTCTCAGAAGAATCCCAGAAAGGACAGAAATAGCACAGGCCAGCCCCTGCTCTGAGGAGGTGGGGCTCCTCTTCCTGGGGAAAGGGTTAGCAGAAGGCTGAAGGGTGCAGGGACCCAGAGCCATCCCAAACCTGTGGGTGGAGCGGAATTTTGTAGTGGGAGGGGAATGGGCCCTGCAAGAGTACCCCAGAGGAGCTAAGGCAGATTCAACTCCAGGGAGACAGCAGGGTCTTTTCCCGGGCCATTCTTCAAAATGAGCTTTAATGCTACCTGAAAGAAGGGAAGCAAGACAGAAGGATGAACTTCCCACGGAGCATCAGAAGCTGTAGGGGAGGGGATTGCTGAAGCTAGGGATCAGTGCATCCTTACCCAGAGGCCCACTCAACCGGAAGAAAAGGGCCCTCCACCCCAGACCTCCAGACAGTGAATGAAAGTCAGGAGGAGCCGTCTATAGAAACCAGAAGGTTGGGCAAATTACTTTAACACTCCAGCGCCGTTTCCTCATCTCTGAAACGCGGGTTTGGTGATAACTGTGAATTACCTAGAAGGTGGGGCAGAATTGATGGGATAGCACAGGAGGAATCCAGGAGGCAACAGGGGCCGCACTCGCTCTTCTGCCTCCAGGATTCGCTCTCCCCGGGGTTGGGGAGGAGAGAAGCCATCCTCTGCAGCGCGAGGTGGACGTGCGCAGACAGCCCCAGCCCGCCTC
>PVKY010013965.1:0-10787 GCA_004027775.1 Bradypus variegatus | reverse complement strand
GCAGCCAGGGCAGCTTCAAATGTTCATTGTCAAGCAGATGAACTGGGAATAAAAAGAGAGAGAGATAAGGGCTTGTTATTCCATCACCTTTCTGCTGGCATCAGGAATGGTCCTATTTTGTTTATGTCACAGGAGCTCTGCCAGCTGATCGTTTTGCTCCAAACTTAGATATCTGCCTCGACAGGAAACACTTTTAAAAGAACAAATGAATTCTCAGCACTTTAAGTTTCCCAGAGGTTCTGAGCCCTTTCTGAGTGTGTGCAAATCAAGCACAGATGGTGAAAGAGATGGTAAAGTGTGGTTTCTCCCTGTTGAAGCAGCACCTCCTCTCTGAGGCAGCTCAGGCAGGGCAGTATAAAGCTCCTTTCTTTTTGAAGAGGGGATCCCTCACCTTGGGGAGAGTGACAAGTCTCCATTACTAAGGTGCTGCAGGAGAAGGAAGTGGGTTCAGCGTCTGGGGACTCTTTGTAAGTGGACTGGTGGAGAAGTCTGGAATATGGCTAATCATCCTGCAATTCCCTCCTCATTTCCTCTTTCCTGGCTCCATCCTGCCTCCTCCTTCCCACCAGTTTTCTTATCACAGTATTCTGTTTTTGGATAATATGATTATGCATGATGGATTTTCTTCTCTCCTCTCTGCCCTCCTTCCTAGGACGTGGCATAAGCCCAAGCTATGATGATAGAGGGTAGGTAGGTGGAGGAAGATCTAAAGGTTCTTTCCACACAGTAACTGAAGGTGAGGCCAATCAGGAAGGGGAAGGGGTAGGACTGTTTCCATGGGGAGGAGAGAATGCTGTTGAAACAGTGGTACTCAAACTTGGCTGCACGTTGGAATCGTGAGGGGTACTTCAAAAAAATATTTATACTTTGGTTCCAAACCCAGAGCCTGGCCTGGGGCAAGGCCTAGGCATTAGAATTTTAATATCCCCAGGTGATGCTAACAGGCAGCCAGAGCTGAGAATAAAGTGAGGGAGAGAAGGAATCAAATTCAAAGGTTTTTTCTTCTGTACAGAAGAGTCCATAAAGGGACAAGGGAGAAAGAGCTTGCACCAAGTAACTTGCATCTGTTGAGGCAATGGAGATGGGATAAAGAGATCATTCCAGCCCCCATGCCCTGTGTACTAGGCTTGGAAGATACAGCTTGAACGTGAAGCATTGGGAAGCTTTGTACATTATTCTGGCTTGACTGGGTTTCAGACTGGCTAAGAGGCTGCTGAATAACAAGCCTAGCCGCCGTTCCCTTCTACCATGCACAAGTGTGGCAACTGCCATAGTTCCTTAGTGCTTATTTGTGGCCAGACTTTGAAGTAAATGAGAAAAAAAAGTGGGTATCAATGTGCCTCTTGCTTTCATAAGAGAATAATTTGAGTACGCATATCTTTCTTTGGAATCCAGGGGTGTTTTATATAGTTATAACTTAAGGACAATATATTTATTGAATATCTTCTATATGCTAAAGAGAAAAGAAAATACCAGAAAAGAAAAATATCCAGTTTCTGTTCTTAAAGAAATTATAGTGTATCTAGGAAGATGGAACACATGAGAAAATTAGTGACAAGTCAACATAATAAATTGCCAAATCATATTATATTGTTATAAAACAAGATGAAGGCCTAGGATTATCTCTTTCTGCAAATGGGGAAACTGAGGCACAGAGCAGGTTGACTGATCACAATGAGAGAGCAAGAAAGGGGAGTAGCTTTCATCCCCCTGTCTAATCCATCAACCTGTCTTCAACTTATTTATCTTGGAATACAAAAAAATGTTATGAAGATCCAAAGTTACTACTGAATTTGGAATTGAGTTGGTGTGTGCCATGTGAGTACAGGAATGAGTAAAGAGGACAAATAGCATGGAGGTTGGCAGTGAGACGCAGGCTTCCTGGTTTTAGTACAGTTTGGTCAAAGGGACAGTATAGCCGGACAGAAAGACACAGGGAGAGAAGGGAAAGTCAGGAAATAAAATTACGGAAACCCTCGAAGGAAAGCATCCCAGAGTCCACTCTCTGCCTTTGAGCAGGAGAAGGTCCAGCCAGGGCTTCTCTGACTTTGCCATGCACAGGAATCACTGGGGAACTTGTTAAAATGAGATTCTGATTCATTGGTCTGGGGTGGGCCCGAGATTCTGCATCGCTAATGATCTTCCAGGTGAGGCTGAGGCTGCTGGTACAGGGACCACAATTTGAGTGAGGAGAGTCAACAACATTCTCTGGGAGAGGACGTATCAAAACCATCTGCAAGGCTTTCTCCAACCCTCTGAGGTTCCTATTCTTGTCCTCCCACCTACCAGCATAACTGTGGTGATTGGCCTTTGTAACTGGCTAGTGTTTTGTGTTTGTCTGGGTTTTGCTGTGTGGGCACACACAAATCAAGAATCATGGGAGCCACAGGACAACACAAGTGAGGAGTGAACAAACTGGAATTTAGAAGGAAGGAAGACAGAGGACCCTGTAAGACAGAAGGAAGAGAAGGACAGAAGGCAGAGTTTGCTCGCTCATGCTATTCAAGGTGAATTATTTAATCTATCTATAACTCAGTGTCCACTGTAAAATGGGGATAAAATGAGTTCTTAGCGCATAAGATTATTTAATAATTAAATTGATTACAAACATGCAGTTCCTCAAAAATATTATTTACTAGTTATTATTACTGCCCCGCAGCTAAATGTTACCCATGATATCAAATCTTGCATTCAGCAAACGTTCACAGGGCTTGTGCTCTATGCTCGGACCTGTGCTGAATTCCCAAATGGTAAGTTTGGCTTGGCCGTACCTCATTTATATTGAGATGAACGAATTCCTTGTTCTTTGCACTGAGAGCCTGGAATACCCCTGGTGTGAGAGAAATGAGAAAGGCATCACTGTAGACACAATTCCTTCAACATTTTAAATTATTTCCCAGTGATTGTAGGGCCTTTCCGAGAAGCCTGTGAGGGAGCTGCTCCACCTAGCGGGAAACAAAGATCGTCTACAGTGGCAGGCATGAAGAACAGGAATTTCTCTCAGTTAGTGGAAGCTTCTTGAATTCCTGCGATTGCAGCAAGCTGGTGGCCTTGGGAGTGGGGGGCACGTGCTGTTGTCTATAATTTGTCACCAGCCAGCCAGCTCCCAGATCCAGAGCATCTCCCCTGTACTTCTGTCTTGGCATCTGAAACCTCACTAGGTGACATGTGCAATTTTCCCGGAGCGAAGTTCCTTAACTTTTTGGAAGTTACCTTTTGAGAGGGCCCAAGAAATCTATGGATACTCTCCCCAGAAAAAAAGCCCATGTGCATAAGGTTATGTATAAGTCTTGAAAGCTGTTCAATCTTTAAGAGTCTCTTATGAAAATGTTGAGTATTGTAGAAGGTCTAATGCAGAGACTCTTCTGATGCTATATATGTTATGACGGCACTTGAGCTTTCTTACTTGAAGAAACTTTCCTCAGATACGTGGCACAACCCCTTACCCCCACCCCTACCATTCCCCTACAAAGATGCTATGAATGGATAAAAATAACTAAAAGAAATGCATAGCAGAGAAGACGCACAAATTCTAACCCCTTAATTAACTATACATGCCCACCTAAGTCAAATGATGGCTTTTTCTGGTCTGTCTCTGACATAATTTTTGGCAGGTTGTTTGTTCCTTGCTCTCGGACGGTGGCTGAAGCTGCCCTGAGGTGGACGCTCCCGAGGGAGCCTGACCCGCTCAGCCCTGCCGGGCACTTACGGCCTGCGTTCTCCAGCCGGACCAGGCAGTTGAGGAAGTCATCAAAGCCCAGGTGCAGCTCCTCATCTGCATACCTGAGGACCATCAGCTGCAGGAGGTGACTGCTCAGCTGAAAGCCTGTGGCCAGAAGGGGAGACACACAGGCCCTGCCACATCTGAGCTCCAAGATGCTGTGCCCGCTGGGGAGCTCCCACGTCAGCAGCGAGGGAGTCAGTGCCCACCCTGCAAGTGTGAGTTCCCCAAACCCAGGGAGCCACAGTCTTGGGTTTGAATGAAGCAGGAGAGTGTGTGTTCGGCTGGGGTAGATGGGTGCTGACGAACTCACAGCTGTACCTGACAACAGCTTCTGAGTTTGAGTTCATGGTCTTGGTTTTGACACCAACAGCACCCATAGGGATTTGCCAACTTCCCAGGAAGCTTCACTTGGGGGAATTTAACATGGGAAGGAGTCTCCCCTTTGAGCTCAGTCCCTGCCTTCCTATATCTTTGCTGAGTCTTTGGCAGAAAATTGCCACTGTAAGGATTCTAGCTATGACAGCTCAGGGAGTGCATATTTCTCAAGGGCACTTTAACCCAGAGGTGTTGGGGCTTTAGAAAGCATGTTTTTCAGAGGCAGTGTTGTGTCTGCAGTGAACCACCCCAGGCCAGTGGCTCACACACATCAGGATGGAGTGAGAATGCTAGGCTGGGAGCCAGGAGACCTGGAATTTCGCCCTCATGCTGCACCAGCCATGGAGTCATCTTGGGCGTGTGTATAGCTTCATTCCTCTGGGCTTCAGTTTCCTCATTTGTCAAAAGAGGAGTTTAGATAAATTAGTATACCTTCTAGATCTAATATTTAATGCTTCTTTTTCTAACCAATACCCTTGGGAGTGACTCCCCGGCCCCTTCATTTCAGTCTACATGCTCACCCCCAGGAGATGCTCACAGTGCTGTTTGGAGGTTCACCCGTGGACATCCGCTTCCTCAGCCCCAATTATAGCCAGAGAGGGGGCCCATCAGCCCTGTCCGCCATGGGCTGGAGCAGGGTGGGGAGTGGGGGTGGTCCCCTCCCCTGTCCTTGCCTTTCAGCAAGCAGAATGGGGAAGACTTGGTCATAGCTGTCCTTTCTGAAGGACTCATTTGCCCACTGCTCAGTCTCTTCTGCCCTGGAAATGGAGTCACCAGCCCTGAGAAAATCAGATCTGGATCCAGTACTTTCCACATTTTCTTCTCACCCAGCCAGAACCCAGAGTTTTCCAAGAGAGTCCTGATTTTGTGTATTCTGCCCCTTTATCAGACCATGAAACTGAAAATGTTTCCAGATGTTTGGTTTACCTGGGAGGGAATCAGATTACAAGCTTCGCCAGGGCCCAGGGGGCACAGCAATGAAGCAGGCTTTGGGAGAAACCCTCCACAGCTTGGCAAGGGCTTTGGGATGGAGAGTGGCAACCCAAACCATGGATATATGCAAAGGAAAGCTGAAATGCAGAATCAAATTGACATGCAATGACTGGCAGAGGATTAGAAATACCACTTGGAATCAATCCTTTGTGAAAAGGAGCAGGGTATAAATTATGATAAAATAATCCAGGTTGGATTCAGATTCTGATGCTGAGAAAGCAAGGACATGGCCACGGTGCAGCAGAGGGGTGCAGTTACGTGAACTGGAACCGCAGTTGTTCTCATCATTAACCCCAAAGCCATGGGATCACCACTGGCAACCATCCGAATGCAGAAAATGAGTGGTCTGGAGGAACTGCAGATGGCCACCAGAGACACACCATGCTGCTTGGCCGGGACATCCCTGGTGAGAGGCCTCTGCAGGTCAGCCTGAGTCCATTCTTAATGGAAACATTTTTAAAATTCCCACCAAGATTGAACAGGGATTTAAAACCTGGGCCCTGGAGTGAAGGAATCCTGAATTTGAAACCTGGTGTGACCTTAAAGAAAAGCAAATTCTGTGAGTTTCACTTTGGGTCCAAGGTGAACCTTCTAGGGCAGTGGTGAGAAGACCCAACCCTAACTTGAGCTGTGAGAAGTGAGCAACAGTTCACAGGAAGCACATGGAGTGAGGCCTGGCTGGAGTCAGAACTCTCTAACTTAGGAGCTGCCAGTCACTCTCACCTGACATCCCAATGCTGTCCTTACCTGCAGCTTTCAGAGCCACCCGCAACTCGTAGGAGGACATAGTGCCGGATTTGTCAGCATCAAACTGAAGGAAAAGATGCTGCAGGGGAAGAGAGTAAAGATTTTGAGAATGCTGATCTTTGGTGGGGAGATATATCAGTCATATTAACTGAGGGGTTGTCATCTCAGGAGGGGTAATTTCTCAAAGGGGTCTAGAAATTCCAAAAGAAGTTGGTCTCTCTTCTTTTTCATTTTAGATAAAGCCCTGTGGTACCTCCAGAAGTAGCAGAATCTCTTTCCTTTTCCCATTTCCAAATACAGATCATCTAGCTCGTAGTATCTTAGCCTTCTGAGATGGGGGTGGTCCCTGATCATTTCTGTAACTCAGAAGACCAAGGGCTGAGGACGGTGGGGTGGTGGGGAGGGTTTGCTAATCGGTCCAGGGTTTCTTCTTGGGGTGATAAAAATGCTGTGGAATTAGATTGTGGTGATGGTAGCATGACCTTTTGAATGTATTAAAAACTGCTGAATTGTTTTAAAATGCACTTTAAAACCTTAAATTCACTTTAAAATGCTGAATTTATGGCATGTTAAAATCTTAATTTTGAAAACTCTATATTATCTCTAGGCTTGTTGGCCACCTCTCAGAGGTCAAGCATTGAACATGGTTGGTTATATACAGTCCACTTCTTCAGTTTGTGCCAGAACACTTTGAACTCATCAAATCCTAGTTTTCCATTGCCACTGGTCTGTGCCCAAGTGGGTTAAGGAAGACGACAGGAGTGTTTCAGTCAAAGGATCCTCATGGGACCCCCTGAGAGGACTTGAGAAGAAAAGAGGCAGTGAGACTGGGGCACTCTCCTGGGACTGGCATAAAGTGACACAAAGGTGTGGTGGTTTTAATTATTACACCAGGAATCTCTGAAGAAGGAAAATGCAGGGGTGGGATGTGTGTGGGGTGTGTGGGTCTGTGGGTGGGTGGGATGACAGGAGACCCTCAAAAACACAAAAACAGCATTGTTCACCCCCTTGGACGGATCCCAAAGTGCTAACAAGGTTCCCCAATTCCCCTGAAAACACTCCCCTCAGAGAACAGAGCCAGTCGTGTCTCTTGATGCTGTTCAACTATAACACCAGGGGACCCTCCAGTTTTGGTTATTATCTGGGGTGAAGACTATGCTAGTGGTTCAGTAGGTTGCGTTTTAGGAAAGTCTGCATGTAGACAAACCCCTCTGTGTGTAGAGCCTAGCACTAACACTTATTTCTGCTCATGTATTTGGAAGGATACGTCCATTAGAGAAATGATGTTCTTGCATGAAATCAGGCTCAGCTTCTTGAATTTGATGCCTTTTTCTGAAATCATACATGAAAGCAGAATTCAGTTGACCCTGATGAAGATAGACCTACGTTACCCATCTATCCAAGTCTAACTGTGGCTGGATGCAGTGCCGGTGAGGGCAGGTGACACGGTCACTGACAATGCTGGTGACAGCAACTGATGTAGTCTTTTGGGAGGTAAAAACTTTGCAAAATGCAAAAAATGCCTTAAACATATCAATATCTTTCCATCCATTTATTCTAGTTTCAAGAATCTCAAGCAGTCACATAGGCATACAAAGAATTACAAACGAGGGCTTTTATCATCAGGTTGTATGTAATGGCAAGAAAAATCAAACGATATAAATGACCAATGAAAGAGTTTGGTCAATAAATTATGTTATGTACACACAATGGAACATTTTACAATTCTAAGGAATCATATTTTTGAAGCATATTTAATGACCTGGGGAAATGTTCATAAAAGTTAAGTTTCAAAAGGAAGGATTTAAAATTGTTGAAAAAATTGGAACCCTTTTCCATGGCTGATAGGAAAGTAAATGCTGTAGCTGCTTTGGAAAACAGTCTGGCACTTCCTCCAAAGGTTAAACGTAGACTTCCCTACCATATGACCCAGCAATCCTCTTAGCTATATACCCAAGAGCAATGAAAACATGCCTACACAAAGACTTGTACATGAATGTTCACAGCAGTATTATTCATAATAGCCAAAAACTGTTAAAAACCCAAATGTCCATCAGCTGATGACTGGATAAATAAATGTGGTATATCTATATAATGGAATATTATTTGGCAATAAAAAGAAATGAAGAACCAATACATGTTATAATATGGATGAAACTTGAAAACATTATGTCAAGTAAAAGAAGTCAGCCAGAGAAGATCACATATTATATGGTTCCATTGGTATGAAATGCCCAGAATAGCAAATGTAGAGATGGAAAGTAGATCAGTGGCTGCCAGGGGCTGGGGCTTGGGGCTTGGGGGAAAGGTTGAGGGGAATAAGGACTGACTTCTTATGAGTATGGGTATTTTTTTGGGGGGGAGGTGATCAAATGCACTAAAATTGATTGTGGTGATGGCTGCACAACAATGTAAACAAATTCAAAACAAATGAACTGTACACTTTAAATGGGTGAATGGTATAGCATGTGAATTATATCTCAAAGCTATTATGAGAAAACCTACATAAAGTTGTCTCTATAATTTAATACCAATTAATTATCTGTTAACACATGTTAACACTGGTTATTGAACAGTGGTGAGATTATTAATGATTTTTATCTTTGTCTTTAGGCTTTTCTGCATTTTTTGGAATTCTCTCCAATTAGCTTGTATCATTTCTGTAATCAGGAAATGAACAATGAATGCTGTTTTAAAGCCTAACTAAAGTCAGCCCTGGAACTTGGGTCTGCAGCTCTGGGGAGCAGGGAAACCCATGTGGGGCTGGAGGAGACCCTGGCAGCAGCATGTGTCTCACCTTCCCATGGGAAGCCCCACAACCGGGAGGTATGCAAGCACTTACTCTTTTGCAGCACAGCATTTAAAACATACTCAAGTTCTCCTGCTGTCACCTCCATGTCCTGTTGAAGTGGAGACATTGCACCTTATTTGTTAGAGTTCCTCTAAGTTCTGAACTTTATTTGGCTCTGGTGACCGATGGGGCCCTCTGGACTCTGCTGTGGGTCACCGTGCCCCTCTCTGTGTAGCTGCAGCCCCCCACTCACTTTCTCAGGGACAGTGCTAAGGCCAACTCCAGGAAAGCCGTTGACAACTGAGCAAGGCAAGCCAGTGCCTCCCGGACTTCTCTGGGGAGAGGACTCTCTTGTTGAAATGCTTGTAAATCTCCCCAGATGATTCTAATCTTTGAGGATATTTGGGAAAACTGGTCTGAGTCTCCAAGCTTCTGCACAGTAGAATCACGGGTAGAGCTTTAAAAAACTCTCATCTCTGGGGGCCACCCCAGGGGCTGTTGCAATCAGAATTCCTGGGTATGGCTCATCGGTTATTTTTAAAACATCTAGGAGCAAATTTCAGAGCTATTGATGTACAGCCTTGCTACTCAAATGCGGTCCTCTGACCCTCAGCACCAGCTTCTGTTAGAAATGCAGAATCTCAGGCCCTACGTCAGACCTACTAAAGCAGAATCTGCATTTTTACAGGATGTTCATGTAATTTTTATGTACATGAAAGTTTGAATAGCCCTGACTTAGAGATCATTTTGTCCAGGGGTTTGAACTTGCAGCGTGCAAGAGAATCACCGGTGAGTTATTTTAAATACACCTGCCCAGGTTCCACCTCTAAAGATTCTGAGGCCTGGGAATGGTTGTTTTGGATGTTGACCCTTGGTGAGGAAATGCTGGCTCAGCCCAGCCTCCATTCAACAGAGGAGGAAGGAGAGGTGGAGTGACATGTACAGGGTCATCCAGCTAGTTGGTGGAAAAGCCAGGACTAGACCCTGGCAGGCCTGAACTCCACTCTGAGGTGCAGTTCTAGAAAAATAGAGGTTAAATCAATTTTCTGCAACATCCTCCCCTTCTTTTCCAAACCCTGGATCTCCATTTCTGGCAATGTCTCTCCCTTCATCATTGTACCTCCTCAACTACTCAAACACTGCTGGCTCTGACCAAGGCCAGTCCACCATTGCACTGAAGCTGGGATTTTACCCTGCCCTTCCCTCCCACCATTACATTTCTGCCTTGCCCATGGCTGAAAGCCCTGGGAACATTAAGAAGTCACTTTTTCTGCTGTGGTTTAAGCAGAGTCACACAGGGCCCCACTTTTCTTTACTGCAATCTGTCACCCCCCAAGTCCCCCAACCTACCTGCATATTACAGTCACTGAAACTGCACCATTAGAGATTTACCCCCACCCCCCACCCCACCCCAGGTTTAGGGATCTTCTCTCAAGGCAGCCTTTTTTATAATTCAGGAATCCCATCTAGGGGAAACATAGGAAGCTATACTGTAGTCATTAGCACCTAGGCATGAATTAGTTTATTGCTAATTTTATTTGTGGCAGCCAATTGAGAGGTACCAAGAAGCCTCGATAGGGCAGTTTCTAGAAGGGAGGGGCCTGAGCAGGGGTAAGGCCTCAGGGCTGTGTGAGCTTCCACCACAGGTTGACCAGTAGACTGGAATAGCAAGGGTCGCCAGTAATAAACCCGGCAATAGAGAGAGTGGAGAATAGGGGAGAGGGCAGTGAACAGGATGTCAACAGACAGATTTTCTCTCTTGCCAACGCATCTGTGGCTGCTGGCCCTGGGCTCGTCCTCCTTAGTCTAGCAGTTTTGACTGCTAACCCTGGGCACTCTTTCAGTGTTAATGGACAAAAATACACTGTCCCTGAGTGATGCTCTCCCAGGTAATGTGTTTGCAATTTAAGGGTGTCCTCTCTGAAAAATATCCCATCTTCCACCAGACCAGACGTAGCATTGCTGTGGTAGGGATTTCTGGAAAAGATTTAAAGGAGGAAACTCTTCAGGGCTTTCTCTAGCCTCTGATAGAAAGTTTCTGGGCCTGTTTTGAGCTTATTAGGTTTCTCTTGCCTCATCAATGGTGGCAGATTTGTGGAAGAGATATTTTGGACAAGGCGATCCTTGGGGCATCCCAAACAACACGGGCTGGTCTTA